>LLCB01000373.1:0-51034 GCA_001414345.1 Hymenoscyphus infarciens | reverse complement strand
GATAATAGATTTAAAGTTATATTATACTTATATTTAGTATAGTACTAGGTAGTATATATTAATAGAGAGTAAGTAGTAAGTAATTATAATATATATATATTTAATAGATATATATATACTATATTACTTTCCACTTTCTACCTCTACTTATACTTAAATTTTATAATTTAAGCCTTATAATTTAAGTATTATAAATTATAAATACCCTTACTTTAAGCTTTGAGATTACTAATTTAAGTATTTCGATTTATGTCTAAATAGCCTCTAAAAAATCTACGTTTATTAATTTACGATTTACGATTTACGATTTAGCTCTAAAAAGCTATATACTTAAAAATCTAAGCTTTATGATTTATAATTTGTAATTTACGATTTACGATTTACGATTTAGTCGATTCTGACTTTTAGTACGTACGGGATGCCGTACTGTACCCATGAAATTCATCGATACTCACAAAAACAATAAAACCATTTTTTTAGCTCTTTTAATTCTTATTATGTATGTACTTGGAGCCCCTAAATTTGCCTTTTTAGAATTTCAAGTAAGCTTGGTTGAGAATTATTTGAACCTCACCTTCTCCTGACAAAACATATATGCTTGAGAGTCGTCTAAATGTCGCCATTATCCTTTTAATTCACTACTACATGCTCAACTATTTAGACATTGGGCTTCACTTCCTGACCTTTTTCCTGTGATTCACATGTCGCATGTCAACCTCGCCTTCAAAAGGATTCAGAACATCAACAAGAGCTTATTCTGTTTACAACAAAGATTCATTATTTCCGTAGTCGAAAGATTTCAATTACCACAGTGTTGTCAAGTCTCAACTTCACTCTTCTTCCTGCTAACAGCTCGTATTCTATCACTTTTTCAACAAAATTAAGCGAGAGACTCGAAAGCAATTGTCAGTAGGTAGCTCGGAGTCTCCACAATCGAAGCCCTCCTGATACTCTGGGGACCCACATCTGGATACTTGACCCTCCTTTCCTTTCCTCAACCTCCTTATCTTCCTTCCATCACACAACTCAATTCCAAAACCACCCATCCCAACCTTGGGAGCTCTACAATAACGTTCCATCACTCATACTTAAGCTTCTTCCTTCAGCTTCTTGCGCTATTCAACTTCAACTCTGCATCCCAACTCCCGCAGTTCACTTTAGGACCACCTCAACCTTGCAGCAATGTATTTCCCAATACTCGTCGTTGTTCTCCTCAACCTCTTCACCTTTGTAAGTTACCCTTTAGCCCATGTGTTAGAACTAAGAAGCCTCTCTGACACAATCTACCTAGGCCTTTGGATCTCCTGTTGCACCTCTCACTGAGCTTGAAGCCCGTAACAATGTTAGTTCCAATTCCCGAATCAAGATTCAACTTGAATTGAAGATAAAATTCCCTCAATTCAAAGGCTACTTTGGCTAACACTATTTCTAGACCGCCTCACCTCTCAATGGTCGTAACAAGGATGGCGTTCACTGCTGCAAGGACAATGGCCGAGGCTGGATTCCTGCCCAAGCCATCCAAGTGCTCAACGGACTCGCGGATCTTAGAGCTCAAGATCGTATTTGGGTCCAAGGGCATGGTTGCTATCAGGCTTGGAGTAGTGGTACTGCTTCTGAGATTGTTGTCTGCAATGATGTTTGTTTATTTCTCTTCCCATTTATAACATACAAACTCTAGCTTGAATGGAAAACACTAATATGTGATATGCAGAATGATGATTGGATTAATCCAGATACTAAATACATCGCTTCCTACGTTGAGGATATCTTGAATACTCCTGATTGTCATGAAATTGGTGGTATGTAACCTTTCTTGAGTCATTTCACTTAGTAGGTGCTAATGTATCATACCAGGCGGACATAACGTAGTTTGTGGTCAGGAATTTGATACCGATCGTGAGTTGTTTTCCTTTTCACTCTTGTCTTTGCCTTCAAATATATACTGCCACCTCGATCAAACTCCCTGTCCGCGCCTCGAAACTGTCAACTAACCCTTTAAACTTAGACTACAACGTGATCGTCAAACAACCACAACGATAATCACTCCTCACCTCCTCGCTTTAGCTTCATCTTCATCTTCAGCTCCCTTCTTCCTCATCCATCCAAGGTCTATCTGCAGTCGACTTTACCTCGGAACCGCTTCGTACTTGGGGTACGTATTGGTTGATTGATGGTTTGAATCGCTGGAAAGGCTTGGTTGGAATGAGATAGAAAGGATATTTGCTCACACGATAACTGGCTCTTGAAATGATAGAGACTGGTTCAACTGGGAATTAAATACATGCGTTTGCTTCAAAACACTCCCCGCTTTTGAGCAGGTTCTGAGAGAGACTGGAATTACCCTGTCAGTGAATTAACAAATGTTCCCACGTTCACATTGACCCTAAATGTAAAATGTAAACTTCCAACCTCCTAACATTCCCCTTTCCAAATTTCCAAGAACTCAACTAATAGGCCTTATAAGGTGTTTCGACAACAAAATCCAAGTAACCGACAACGCTTGCGACGAATCAAGCGTCGAACTTCCAGACGGAAATTCAATAATCTTCAAATGCCACGGAAACGTCGAAGGCAAGATCGTACCCGCCATGCTCGGAGCCCCTCGAAGAATGTCGGGTATCCCGAAAACGTGACATTGCCACGTGATTTATTCACATCTATGCCTTCAAAACAAACAGTAATCATACTATTAATACTACTTTCCGAGTAACCGACAGTACGTTTCATGTTGTCATAGCCGTAGCCACCAAGCGTTGCGAGCGCCACACTCAGCCCTGCGTAAGCATGTCATTGTGTAGATCACCAACAAGATTTACGTGAAACCAAGACCCTAAGATGTAGCACTGCCACTGAAATGATTAGTTCCAACATACGAGCAAACTGATAAAAAGGTCAAGACTCCCTCGACTCGCCCACAAGCAGCATCTCATCAACAACCCACAAAAATGTCAACATCCACTTCCGTACGTTCTTTTACGCTTCACCCCAAGCAAAATCACTAACAACCAACAGAATTCCAATTTCGACCAACAGTTCGCCGATACACAAAATACGGTCAACAATGGCATATCTACTACCACTAAACTAGCCATCGCCATTCCCATTGTCATCGTTGCCCTCCTCATCATATCTGGCATTGTCTTATGCATAGTTATTACTCGAAGTAGAAGGAGGAGGAGAGAGCAAGTCAAAAGCAACGAACAACTCGGACAAGCTTACCGCGCTGTCAATCACGGCTCGGACCCTGAAGCTTATGTGGGGGCGTCTTATGGTGTGAGATCATACCAAGGAGCGAACGGGAATTATGGAAATGGAGGGACTGGAACGAACATGGCACAAGTACCAAGGGAAATGCCAGGACGAGAGGTGCAGGAAGTGAGCGGGGAAAGTGTTAAGACAGAAGCGCATTCTAGGGAAGTGCAAAAGCCAGTGGAGATACAGTGAGAAATCGGGAGTGTTTGATATTATATTTTTGTACACTTAGTTCAGTGCTATGTCGTTAATACATACCAGTACGCAGAATAATAACCTTTTTCCCTTTCAAACTGACTTGCAACGAAGGCCGCTATTAGCTTTGTTATTCTCTCCCCCAACCCTAAATGGCCTCAAGAAACTCCCTAACAACCTCCCAGAGTTCAAACTCCCAAAGTCTTGCCCCTCAGTAGTCTCGATACTGCCAAAATCCGGCATCTCAAAGTTTTCCCTGCTGGGCACTGTATTGTATTAGCTCAAATCTGCCCTGCATTACAGTAGGTATTTTGAAATCAAACGCACATTTCGCGATAACCTCCTTCATTCCCTCAATCATCTCCGTGGCCGGGGTATCAAGTTCCATCTTCTCAGCTGGCACGCTCTCTGATAAAAATGGGTTGAAACCCCCCTTTTCGGGTTGCCAGGTTCGATAGATGGAGTGGAACAAATATTTCAGTTGGGCGAAAGGAATATCATCAAGTGCTTGACACATTCTCTTCGCCGTCTCTATCTCAAAAATTGCGGATGCATCACAGGTTGAAGCCATGGTGCTGAAATGTACTTGTGCTTGAGATTGTAGTGCTTCTATAGAGTAAGCTAGAACTAGAATTGTGCAGAATATGGTTGTCCAGGAGGATGGTTTCCGTCCGCGTATGAGCTTTTCGAGATTGCCTAGTACGCGCTCGAGTATTTTTCGGTTCTCGAGGTAGAGAATGTGCTTCATTTGTCTGTCGAGCATGCGAGAGGAGAAAAGGTGACAGTTTGGGAGCTCGTCTCCAATTTTTGCGTTGATCATTTCGGCGGATGATTGTGTGAACATGATGGGGGAAGACATGAGACTTAGATTCAGGTAGAACAAGAGAACATCATGTAAAACGGGATCCTTCTGCATCTAGGAGTCAGTAATGGTTCCAATAAGTAGGTGTGGATGCGAATCTTACCTCTTCCCTGGCATGGTAAAATGAGGAAATTGTTTGCATAGTCCTTTTCGAAATTTCTGGCCAGATGTCCGTACTTATGTTGGCTGAAAAGAATTTCTCATTGAATTGGTTTCCCAAAACATCTTCCAAGTAAAGCAGTAGGGCCTTTCCAGCCGCACTGGTATCAAGAGGAGACAACCCAATTGGCAAGGACCTTACACCTAACGACCGACTCAAGTGGCCAGTATAGTTTTTCTGGGCTTTTGAATTTGGCGTTGGGGAGAAAATGGTTGCGTTTAGCTCCAAATATCGTTGTCCAATCCAGGAAAGGGTCACTGGGACCGACTGATCGGTAAAGCCCTGTATATTTTCATTCACATATCGATCAGTGAGTTCAGTCGTGAAGCGCGAGTTGAAATATTCTGTAATCTTGTATCAGCTTCTAACAAAATTGCATTTTAGAATCCTTCCTACCTGGAAAAAATAGCGACACATTTGCAGAAAATGGTGATCTATTACACACTGGACTTGTTCCCTTGGATTTTGATTTGCCATTGCAACGTTGGCAAGGGTGTCCTTCAGAGCACTGTATATCTGTCAGAGACCACTTTTTCTCGGGATTGTGCGAATTAATCTTGGAGAATCAAATGTATTGTTCGAGGAGGTTTAGAAGAATTAACAAACTCGAGTTCTAAGTTTTCTAAACTGTCTCGGTAATTGTCCTAGCACTTCATTCGGAAGAAAGGGTGGGAGTACTGACCGGTACTTTCATGACCCAACAGTTCCAACAAGCCCCTATTTTTCTCAACTCTCTAAATTTCTTGAGATTTTCCTTGCTCAGCCCTCCACGACGTCCACCAACAGAACGCTTCAAAGTTGAATCGCCATCTGTGTCCTCACCAACGAAAGTAAATGTCGACTGAGCTTCGTCAGATTCCGATGCAGTACCCAATTCAGGCTCGGGAGAAAGGGTGTCTGGACTGCCAGGACAATCCGGCTCTACAGCAGCGGTAACTGTTACCGAAGAGAACTTATGGACTGTAAAAGGCTTTGGTTTTTTCGACAAAAAACTCAAATTAGGGGTCCGGTTATTACTCCGGAGACCCTCAGCGATGCGTTTCTGGGAGATGGCGGGTGACTGAATATTTGGCAAATAGACAGGAACCTTCTCCAACCCAAACTTTTGCTTGAAGAATCCATTGTACGAGTCGTTGGGCAAAACGAGCGATCCAAGATTCCAAAGAAAATCCCGAGACGACTTGAACCCCCGTTCATCCCATTTTTCGACCTTCGACATATTTCGAGAAGCAGAAACGGCTGCAAAATCCACGAAATCGAGCTGATTTTGCAACATGACATCTTGTTTTGACGACCAATTGAATACACTTACAAGTGTCTTAAATGCGCTCGTGATTCGAAGTGCGCATGTTTCATCCCATGGGTTCACGTCGTCGCATGTATTTCGTACCGAATATGCGTCGATGAGAAGTCCTTTGACTATACTAAATACCATCAATGCATAAAAGCAAGCAAGTTGCGAATGCCCCGTGAGTCTTCCGCGACCAGCACATAGCCGTTCAAAATTCTCTAGGAAAGCTTCTATGTCTCCCTTGATGTCGACAAGTATCAAGGTATTTGACTGAGGAAGTTTAGTAGGGTCGAATGGTGGTGAACCAGTGAGATCGCCCGAGGCAATGTGACCACAAAGACGTTCTAGCAAGTAAAGCTCCACGGCTTGTCGCAATAACGCTTTACTCTGACGGAATATTTCCCACGAAGCCTAGATAGTTGTCAGCAAGAGTCTCAGAGTTCTGCAGAATAAACCTACAGGTGCACTTCTCAAACAAGAGTTTCCAAGACGTAGGAGCGTGAAAACATTGTACTCGGTTACTCCAGCATAGACTGGGTCCATAGAAACAGTTTGAAGAAGTGCCCAAACTGCTTCATAGTCTTCAAAAGGAACATGACTAGTCGTAAGTTCATCTTCTCCACACGTCCCGGTCTGGCGCTGCGCAAATTGACTTAAAAGTCTCCGGTTTTCGGTATTTTCCCAAGACGAATCATGTAATTCAGCAAAATCTGTTCGGTTCTGAAGAAGCTGTAGCATCCGCTTCTTTTTTCCGATTGAGACCCGAGACTTTGTTAGGACAAAGTCAATAACAAGGAGATTTCCGGATTGGCATTTGAGCATTCTCCTATTCTCCCTTGCAAAATCTTGAAATTTCAGTTAGTGGGGCTCTAGGAAGAGGGCATCAATGACTGACCTGGACAGAATACACTCGCCATATCAGGGAGCTGACCTCGAACACAACCCATGACTTTCCAGTAATCATTCTCGTTGTCAAAACTTTGTCTTGGACAATGAGCACAATCATCTTCAGAGTCACACTATAAGACATTAGTGTCTAAGCTTGACAAGCAGCATGGAACAAACCAACCTTCTTTTTCAATATCTTGCATCGCAAACAAGGAGCTTTATTATCGTTCAGCAGCTTCGCTCGTTTGTTTCCTCGAGAATTGGATGCGACGGAGGAGGGTCTTTTTCTCGAAGAAGAACCATCTATTAAGACCGAAGAGAATGGCGCATCGAACGTGTCTGGGTAACCAGGAAAGATAGCCGGGGGTACCGTGTTCATGTTATGAATGAACGAAGCAGGAGGCGCGGGGCGAGTGGTCGGAGGCATTTTCATCATGGGTCCTGACAATTGCCATGGTTCCATTACTAGAGCACCGGAGTTCGAGAAACTGGAGTTTCCCAGAAGATCGGAATCTAGGATTGAACTTTGTTTCAAATGAAAATTCGATATTTCACTCTCCATCGCCTGTATCTTTTGCTGGCGCTCATGGCGTCTTCTCGCCACATTTGTTGCATCCCGAATCTCTGCACTTTATATCAGTGCAAGTTGCAAGACATGATTACTGGGATAGAACTTACTAAAAGCAATAATGTATCTTTCCAATCTATGAGCCTTACCCAGTTCTTCCAGCTCGTCGTTGATTGACCCATATTCGTCAAACGAAAGGCGGTTTGAATCCATGATGTGAAAAGGAGCTTCTGGGAACTTGTTGGAGTTCAAAGAGATGGAATTTACGACGGACAAAAGAGCAAATGAGTTTGGGGACTCATATTATATATGTAGAGCATCAAGGCTGCTAAGAGAATCATGGTTGCTGTTATCGTTCAATTTCAAGTTGGAAGGCGGCAGGTCGGCGGAGGAAGTGGGGGCTGCGCCTCGTCTCACCCTTGCCTCGTACGTACAAATTACAAAGCGGTACGAAAAAATGCCCAAATAATGGGTGCTGCTTTTCCTAGCATTACCGATTCTGTTTTGGGAAAGCGGCGTCAAGGAGGCTTTCTTTTTCGGTGTGTTTCTGTCGGTATTCATACTAAATTGGATCTCATTACAGTAACAGACATGCATTGAACCGCTAAACTTTTTGTTCCATCACCAGAAATGATTGGCATAGAAGGCCACTCAATCTTTAGCAGAAAAGACTATAGTTCTAGATGCTTTTCAGCATCGGTAATTATAAATAGAAACCTCTACGTTTCTGCTTCGTTGGGTATCTAGTCAACAGATTATAGATAGCAACTAAGTACTCGCTTAAGATTTTGCCTCTTAAAACAAACAAAGTACAGTTTAACTATTCCTAAGAAGTTATAGGTAGAGCATATTGGTCACATGACTGATTTCTGCCCCCTTCATTAACCCCTTCATTATAATAAGGCTACTTTATACACTCAAAGGTACTTTCTAGTCAGTTAATGAGTAAATTCAATAGGCTAGTATCACTTGTAAGAAACGTTGATAAAACGTGACTAGTCGTAACGTGACCTTTTTCCAACCAATCTCCACAGTAATCTTTCCCTTGAACTGACGAAACTTAACTTCAAAGGAGATTCTGAATAATTCTTCCATAGGCCCATCGAGCACTCCATGCCTTCCGAAAAGTTGTTGACCAGAAAAAGGGGCTTTCGAGCTTACCAAGTGTATTGTAAATATATATCCAATAATGCATTAACACAACGACGTCAAGATAGTGTGATGTATAGGCAAAATTCGTCGATCTATATCAAACCAAACCCTCTCATTCCCCCCCTTCGAAGAGGGATGTTTCTGAACCAACTCTTCCAACTCCTCCTAAGGCAGGATCAAGAAATAAAATAATCCATGAACCATACAAGCAGCAATATCCGCGACCCTATTTAAGTTAGCCCTGTTCTCTATTACACACACACCTAGTGCTAAGTCCCTCTCTATCAAACCTAAAAAGTAATACAAGGAAGTAAAAAACAAAACAACATACTAATAAATCCAATGCCACCCCTCCCTCCCCTCCCACCTCCCCCCAACAAAAACTCCTAAACACCTCGCTGGATGTCCATACCGAACAAAGGCGCTCCCAAAACTAATAACTCCCAGCGTCATACCCACCAACACAGGTCCAAGTGTCGGCCCAATCCATTTTCTGCCTCGGATCAAGTCCAACACCAAACGCCAGAAACAACAGCGTAAGACAACAAACAAATTCCACCACCCACGCCAAAGAAGCAGAAACGACGTCGGTGTATAACCAACAACCCCCCGTCTTGAAATCTCTAGTATCCATCGCTACTCTCACCATCAAACCAGCTAGTACCGAAGCGCCTGTTTGGAAGAGGACATAAATGGCCATTCGAGGGAGGGAACAGAGACGGGCGAAGAAGGTTGCTATCCTAATAGTAGAGTTTGAATGCGCACCCGTCAACGCCCCAAGCGAGAACGTAAACAGGGTGATGAGCAACCAATTCGTAATTCCTCCTATAAGAGGACCGAGGAAAGCGGCGTTGTTGAAATTCCCAAATTGAGCGGATGGGGGGAGAGGGATACCAGAGGAAAGAAAGTCCAACGTAAAGCTTCCTAGTTTCTTGTTAGTCTCTTTCCCTCTTATTTTCCCTCTTCCCTTCCCCTCTTCTTTTCCCTCTTCCCTTCCCCTCTTCCTCGATTCAAACCTCTCCTGCCCCCCACTCCAAACTCCAAACCCGACAAGGGGAAAAAAAGAAAATTTACGAACCAACACCCTCCAACACCCCCGCCTTCCAAAGCCCAGGACACAAGAAACCCTCCAACCCAAATTGCTCCCAAAAACTCATACAAGGCGCCGCATCAGGCACCTCCCTAACCTTCTCCTCATCCACGCCATCTCTTCCCTTTAAAGCAAAGCCTTGGTTTCCTCCTAATCTACCAATGGAAGGTCGTGTGTTCGTTCAGTAGGATTTCTTCATTATGAGTGGTGAGGTTGTGTTGTGGTTTGTACTCGTGTTTATGTGTGTGTTTGTGAGAGCCTTTTCGGTGTCTGTTTGGATGTAGGAGTGTGGTGGTGTGGTGGTGTCATTTTGAAGGTGGGTTTTAGGTGGTGCGTTGGATTTGATATTGATGTAATTTTGTCTGTATGTTCGATGAAAAAATGACTTTTGTGTTGTTTTGTTGAAGATATATATCTGTTCGAAGATAGTGCTGATTCGTAACCCCCAAACCTCGTGACGAGAATTAGTTCGGGATTTGAAGTCCTAAAAATTCCACCCAATAGAACTCAACAAAATCAGCAGATTTAAAGAACCAAAAAAGAATGAGAAATCAATTTGAGATGTTTTGTTCTCGGAGCTTTGCGTGCTGAGTAACCCGGCTGCATTAGTGACCAACTTTAAAATTTGCTTAAAGCTATCCGGAACAGGGTCCCTCAGGCCCTGTAGCCTACCGACAATATGCTATTCATCATATAAAAATATTATAGAGCTCCGGCAACACACCTGAAGGGACATGGGACATCCAAAAATTTCATCTTTCTCAGAGATTCCCCATATTCCACCACCCCCCGTTCCCCTCCCCATCAACCGGCCTCGAATGAAAGAAGTTCTCCGCAAGAACCGCAAGTTCATCGTCCGAGAACTGGAAAGGCTGCATACTCCCATTTGCATTCGCATTCGCATTCATACCCAAGCCCATCCCATTTCCTCCACCACCACCACCATTTCCAAATCCCAAAAATCCATCATTATTCCCCTGAAAAACAGCCCCAATCGGAGTCCCCGAATTCGGAGTCCCAAACTCCTGTCTCTCAACCCTCGTAGGTTCCGGCAAAACAGTAGTCTGAGCCATTTCAGTCCTGGAAGCCGTCAAGGTAGAATGAAGTGATGGATCAAACAAGTTCCTGGCTGAACCCGTGATCTCGGATGATGAGGAGTATTCCAAGATCTCAAAGAACTGGCCTAGGTCGATGAGGAGTTTGCGGTTTTGTCGGATGGGTTCGTCGCTTGCTACCTGCGTTGAGGAAACTGTTTCACTTAGGGAGGCGAGTTTTTGTGCCTGTTTGGTTTTTGGGTTAGTCTATTCATGGGGAGGGGATCAAAAAGGTGGGAAAGAAAAGAGAAATCAACACACGATCCGTCCAACATGCGGCCACTGCCCCCCGAATCCTCGAATAAATAGCAAACATTTATCAAAGTTAGATTGTTTCTCCCTCCTCTTACTCTCATCATCCACAAAACTCTCCTGCAAATAAATCGTCGCAACAATAGCAACACAATGCGCCAAAAACGGATCGGAAACCTTGAATTCCTTCGCCTCCAACATATCGATGAAATTGATAATCCAACTCGCATGACTTGCCATCAAATCCGCCGTATTCTGTAGAAAAATCTCTGGTATTACACCTTTGAAATTCCGTAATCGGAGGGAGAGTAGTAAGGGGTGATTGAGGAGACAAAGGTTGGTGTGGTAGAGAAATTGTATCAACAACCAAGGAGCCCAATAATCTCTCGCCTGCTCAAGTTCTTCAATTGGTCTCTGCGAGAATTTTGCGGGGTTGAAACGATGGATATATGGCATCCGCGTTTCGAAGTCCATTTGCTGGGCTAATGCGATGGAGTACTCGGATTGAGGAGACCAAGGGGGCGGGTCGTTGGGGATTCCTCTTCTCCAAGCATATCTGGTGATTTTGAACCATACCTCACTTAATTGTATGGCGTAGGCTACGATCCCTTTGTCTAGAGAGGGATCGGGACCGTTGGCTGAGGGGGTTTCGGCTGGCCCGTATCTGGGGGGTTTTCCGGTGGTTTCGGGGTACCAGGGAAAGTTGTCTTCAGCGGAGAAATCTAGGACCATGAAATCGGCTCCGTGCAATCGTTTTAGTAGGAAGAGACTCCAGAATGCTCGTCTTCTTTCTTCTTTTTCTATGGGCGAGATTGAAGCGTGAGTTTCTCGTGTTAAACCGGCATTTTGAGCCAGACTCATGGCGAGACTGCTGTGGACACTCGCACGTTTTGTGTTACCATCTATAGCCATCAGCTTAAATAGTGGAATTTTCGCATGAGAACTTACTTGTGAAGTCAACTAGACTGAGCAGGCATAGAGATTGAATTGTTGATAATGCAACAGTGCCGTCGAAAATCTTTTTTGAGATGATCGCTCTAGTAGCCTCGACATATTCAACTTCAATGGCGGAATCATTGGCGAACGGGACAAACCTTGATGCTAGAGCTAATATAGAGAATATGACTTCAGGGTCGCGTTCTTTCAGAGTACGAACAAATGAAGAGCGATGGAATAGAGGTAATGGTTGACAGTCGCAATACGTGAGATATGCTTCTGCAACAGCTTGAATGACATCCCATGAAGGAAGTCGGCTGTAATGCGATTAGATAGATACGTATCTAGATCAGAATCAGTACCTACCTATCGTGAGAATTTAAACTTGGATTCCTTCTTCCATGATGTAAACGGGTCGGAGACTCATTAACTTGCGGTGCTGGAGTTCTCGTGTGAGAACCTTGATTCGCCAAAACCTCAGCAAGTTGCGATTCCACAGTTCTGAGTCTATCCTCCTGAATTTCATTTAGTTTCTATTCTACAAAGAACCCGAGTCGTTTTTGCGACATGAAACTTACCAGTCGAGTGTCCCCAGTAGAAGGTCTTGACGCTCGAACAGGTGGCGACTGAGGAATGGGGGAAACACTCCTTAAACCCCGCCCATTCTCATTTCTTTCCTCGGCATATACACATGGCTGGTGCAACCGTGAACAATATGAACACGTTGGTTTTTCACCCGGGCATCGTGTTTTCTTGCGACTTGTCGCATCTATCAGGTATTGTTCAACAATGGGAGATGTCAAGGGAGAAATTTCACCTACCGACAGGGCTCGCAAGCTTGTCGGACACGTTTTGCTGGACGTTCCGAGGTTGTAGACATTTCAGTATATTCGGACATCAGAAAGATGAAGGGAAATCTCTCCGGGGTATTTCGACGTTGTACACCTGTGAAGTGACGATGACTGGGTTGGGTCCCAACAATTGGGGTAGACTCCAAGTTGATTTGAAGTGCCCCACTATCTTAGTAAGCCCGTTTTAGTGACGGAGTCAGTAGCCGGGAAAAGTTGGCCGTGTCCTTGGTAGAGAGGTAGCTACTCTTAGGATAGTGAGTATTCAAGGATCGCGAAGAGAGAAATAATAGATAAATGGTACTACATTTAAAAAATTGGGTATTCTAGATAGGAGAACACGGATAAATATCCCGCCAGAGGTATATACAAACGCCTGCAAATGTCTTCAACACCAGCCCCTCATCACATATACATACACATGTTCTACATGGCAATCTATGCCTCTGCAACCTTGGCTGCGATTGCTCCGTGCAAATCATACTCGTTCATCTCCTCAATAGTCAACTTATTCTTCTCGTCAGACACCTTGTAATTGGGGTTATTAGTGTTGCTTGAGAACCCAATACGCTCAGTGATATTTTCTCTGGCTCTGGCACTTGCAGCTTGTACTCGGGAAGCACGAGGTTTTCGGACCGCCTCGTAAAGCTGGAGTCCTTTGCTGATATCCTCTGGGGAGTTGGAGAATGCGTATTTTGGGCTGAAGATTATACCAAGGGCGGCGGCATCCTCGATAGCAGTGCATGCTCCTTGTGACTGATCGGGCATCATTGGGTGAGCAGCGTCTCCCATGATACATGTCAAATTTCTTTGCCAGTGAGGATAAGGCTGGTGAACGAACAACCGCCATGGCTTGATATCAGTTGAGTTTGCGAAAAGAGCCAATAGATCTGGGTCCAAAGTTCCGAAAGGTTCCAATAACTCCTCGACGGTGTTGGTGTGACCCCAACCCTCACCAGCACTTTTGCTCTTTTCGGTTGGAAAGAAACAATAGTATGAGTGGAGCTCTCCCTCACGACAAGGTGAGAAGACGATCTTTTCAATTCCCTGCCCACCCCAGTACTCGATGGCCTCGTTGGCAGCAAAGTTGTTCAAACCAAGTCTATGAACATCTTCGGTTGAAACGATACAGTGAAGGCAGTGGGAAGTGGATTGTTTTCTGTCTGGGATAATTCCCAAGGTGGTTCGGACTGTGGAACCGATTCCATCTGCTCCAATGATCAAATCATGTTTTGCTTGAACTCCGTTCTCGAAAGTAACAAGTCCAGCTTTGTGGTCAACTGCTGAACACTTGTGGTTGACTTTCAAAGTAGCGGGAGTACCTGGATGCGAGGCACCCAAGGCTGAATCCATAAGCATTGCATGCATGTCAACTCTGTGGAACATGTTGTAAACCTGTCGATGTGTTAATAAGTGCCAACAAGTTAGGAATTGTGACAACGTACATGCCCCCATCTCTGCTCATAATCGGCAAGATCGTATACATTTGATACGACACCGGTGTCCCAGTCATGTGAAATCAATTTCTTTAGGATGACTGGTCTTCCCATAGGAACATTTACGCCCCACTCGTGAAGCCATTTTGTTCCATTTGCTGCACAACTAATCGAAGCACCAACTTCCCCGGCGAAGTCAGCACGCTCGTAGATAGTGACTTTATGTCCGGATTTTCGGAGAGATGTTGCAACGGAAAGACCGCCTGTAAATCCAGTTACCGAGTGGTTTGGGACAAAGGGCCGGAGGGGAAACGTACCAATTCCACCACCAATAACGGCGATATCCAAGGCCTTCCAGCTAACTTCGATAGGACCCATGTTTGATTTTGAGGGTGTAGAGAATGGAAGATTATTGGAAAGTTAAGGAGACTTGGGGGGGTGGGGATGGGGATGGGGATGATGTGTTCTGAAGATATGAGGGAATGACCTACCTACCTTCAACACCAGAAATGATGGCTACAAACAACCACTTACCTCTTGCCCAGGGCAACCACGCTGACATCGGATAGCGATTTGACAGAGGTAGCAAAGGCTGTAGATAACATCCATGGCGGAAAGCCCTCGGTATATCAGCGATGTACCCCTCCATTCCCTCCAAACAGGATAAAGAGGCTGGTGCCGTGTGGTTATCAGTTCTAAGGAGACGGGAAACGGGAGACGGGAGTTGAAAGCAACTTGAGAAGATTCCGGGCGGGAAAAAGTTCCGATCCGTCCCCGGGCCCGTACCCTCTTAAATGGCCGCCCTCCCCGCCCCGCCCCGCCCCGTCCTCCCCGCCTCGTCCTCCCGGCCTCAGGTTGTTCCGTTGAAACAGCCCGGCTCACGAGATGCTAAAAAGCATCAGGTCTCAAATTGAACTCCTTGGCACTCGAATGCACCTTACTCGAATGTGTGAGTAGCTCCACCTGCCAGGGCCTCCTCCACCTTACAACTACCTACCTACCTATACCTATACCTATGCTATACCTAACTTGGCTGGTGGCGGGCGCCTCTAGCAGACATCACCACCCACTCAACCGCTTCAACCGCTTCCTCGGGACCCACGACCACCTCAGTGTCGTCTCGCCTGATAGAATACTGGGGCGACGCGAAGCAACCTGAGAAATCTGAGAATTAACCTGGAACTCCATCAACACCTTCAAGCGAGAATGGTTTCAGTGGCAGATGCTGGCTTGCCAGACGACCTCGTTCAAGAGGACATGCGCTATGGAGACCACGACCTGCAGACGTTGACGGTCTTTCAACCGCAGGAAAAAGGTTCTTGGAAGGACGATGGTTGGTGGATAGTGTGAGTAGTACATCCTGACTCTTTTATTACCCCGCAACCGCCGCAACCTCAACCTCTGGAGCTCTCTGACGGTACTGGTCTACAAAGATACGTCCACGGAGGCGCCTGGCGCGATCCTCTCGTCACCGATAAAACCGTCCTCCCAACCATCCAACATCTCCTCTCGAATCCTTCCCGCACAGATCTGCTGAAGAAGCACATTGCCGGAATCGCATCGATAGCATATCGCCTTTCCCCTCACCCGAATTTCCCCCAGGAGGCAACCACTCCTCCAAACCAACTGCGCGATGCGAAACACCCAGACCATCTCGAAGACGTCATTGCCTCCCTCGAACTCCTCCAAACCAAATACAAATTCGGAGAAAATTATATACTGTTGGGTCATTCTTGTGGCGCAACAATCGCATTGCAGACCCTCATGCAGCAGGAGATTCTTGGGCATGCAGACTCGGGACTCTTCAAATACCCCTCGATCGTGGTCGGCGTAGCAGGGATCTACGACATGAAACTACTGTGCGAAAACCACAAGTCCATTTCCGCATATAAGGATTTCACCGTTGGCGCGTTTGGAGAGGACATAAAGACCTGGGACCGCCTGTCGCCCTCCAAGTTCATCAATTACACCAAATATTTCCCCCAGGATGGAAAATTATTCCTATTCCATTCGATAGGAGACGAATTGGTTGATGTGGCTCAAATCGATACCATGAAAGACCATTTCAGGACTTCATGTGCGGATATAAGCTTGGAAGTCTCCAAGGAGATGTTGAATGATGAACATAATGATATATGGGGCAAGGGTACTGGTATGGCAAATGTGGTTGTCAAGGTCTTGGAGAGTTTATGATAAGACGACATTTGGAGAAATTTACGCAGAGACATATTTATTTAGTCAAGTGGCTTTAGACTCCCAATGCGCCATTCGAATCTACAATAATTTTTTTGATGCTTATCAATTTCTTGATTTACAAGCAATATCTTTCGTGATGTTCCTCAGTTGCAGTACACACCAGTTGCAGTACACACCAGTTGCAGTACACACCAGTTGCAGTACACACCAGTTGCAGTACACACCGCTATACTTTACTGATCCGTAGATCCGTCATATTTTCGCCATTCCAGCTTCTTAATGCCACCTTCTTAATGCCACCTTCTTAATGCGGCCATGGACTGACGCGTCCTGAGAAGTTTGTCGTACCACCTTACCCAGGGTTGGGGATAAACTTCTCAATGAGGGTAGCGATACCCTGTTTATACATAATTGGAATCTTTGTGGTTGGTCAATACAGGGTGGACGCCATCTACCACGCCGCATTGCATGTATGGTCAAAATGACACTATCCATAACTCGATTGGTCGCACACGCGGTAATGAGCTTGGAACCTTTTAGAGCGTGCCCCTCGTTTTTCCTCTGGTTATAAGAGGGGACGGTGAGGTCAACCTTAAGTCATTTGTGATTTTACAACCTCGTTGTATTGTTGGAGTTTGAGATTTTATGTTTGAGATGACCTATTGAACATCGACTCTCTTCTTGAAGGTTGATTGATCTTATAACAATTACACCATTCGCGACAACACCAACTCACCTCGATCCCGAGATCTTGGTCTCATTTCCAAAATCCCCATCTTCTGTGCGGGGAAGAAATAAACATCAACGCA
This sequence comes from Hymenoscyphus infarciens, assembly GCA_001414345.1. Lineage (NCBI taxonomy): Eukaryota > Fungi > Ascomycota > Leotiomycetes > Helotiales > Helotiaceae > Hymenoscyphus > Hymenoscyphus infarciens. Next base: position 34,005 of record LLCB01000373.1, on the reverse strand, counting down.
ACCATGCTCATCGCCGAACTCTTCAGGACGGTGTCGAGTAACTGGATACTTCTAGCCCTCTCAACATATATTGGCTACGTTCGTCCTATCTTTCTTCCTTTTCCCTTCCAAAAAAAAACCTCTTTCCTTGTCTTAAAATCTCCCTCCCCTCCTTTCGTTTCTAAAATGCTGATTGGGAGGCATGAATCTAGTTTTTCACCACCGCAATCTATAACCTCTATTTCAACCCCCTAGCTAGATACCCAGGACCCTTCTTAGCAAAGATCTCAGCACTGCCGAATTGGTATTATAGTTGTACCGGACAACGACATATCTGGACTTATGAGCTTCACCAAAAATATGGTACTTTTCCTTCCCTTTTTCCTGCCCTCTTCTTTGCTTTTCTCTCCTTCTCTCATTCCCTACTTCTCTCATTCTCTACTTCTCTCCCCCGTGCGATTGTCTACCCAACCCATCCAAGAAACGAGCACGAAAACACAATCTAACATCCGAACCTCAAATAGGAAACATCATACGCACCACCCCAAATAAATTGCTATTTAATTCCGCACAAGCATATAAAGATATCCACGGGACGAAAGCGAATTGTTATAAAACCATCTTTTATAAAGCCTGGAGGGGGCGGGAGGAAGAGGTTAATACTTTGAATTGTATCGATCGCTCTGTTCACGCGCGGAAACGGCGGATTCTTAATATGGCTTTTAATGAGAGGAGTTTGAGTGAGGCGGAGGGGTGGGTGGGGATGCATGCTGGGAGGTGGATTACGTTGTTGCTCGGGGAAGAGGAAAAGGGGAGTGGTTGGACGAAAGGACGGAATATGGCCGATCAGAGTAATTATCTTTTTTTTGATATCATGGCTGATCTTAGTTTTGGGAAGAGTTGGGATATCAAGGAGGAGTCGAAAGAGAATGGGTTGAGGGGAGTGCCCGGGTTGATTCATGGTTTTGTAGATTTTTCGTGGGTTGTGAGTTTAGTCCTTTCGCTTCTTTTCTTCTTCTTCTTCTTTGCCTTCCCTCTTTTCTTGTCCTTTTATTCCCCCGTTCTCTCCCTCCTCGTTTCTCCTTATTCGAGGTCGCTTGTTCTTTCCATTACTTTCCACCTCATACCCTTTCATTTTTGAATCACGAACTGACATGAAAAACTAGATCGGTACCTCCCCCCTCCTCGCCCTCTTCGTCTACCTCAAGCCTCGCGGTATCGATTATCTGCTTGGGCGTTTCGCCCCGGGATCAGTTCGTTCCTATCACTCCTTCGTTGAGTCTTCTCTTGAGACTCGACTTGCACTTTCATCCGCCCAAGCCAATGGTCCAGAGGAAGAAGTGAGAAAGGATTTATTTCACTATATCATCACCGCGAAAGATCCAGAGACTGGGTTGAAATATAGTAGAGAAGAGGTCGGCGCTGAAGCGGGGTTGCTTATTGGGGCGGGGAGTGATACCGCGGCTGTGACTTTGAGTGGGATTTTCTATTACCTTACACGACGGGAAAACCGGAACGCGTATAGGAAATTATGCGAAGAAGTCCGTGGAACCTTCGACAGCACAGATGAAATTCGGCTGAGGGGTGAGGCGGGCAGTGAAGGCAAGTTGGGTAAATGCGTCTACCTAAAAGCCGTCATCGAAGAAAGTCTCCGGATGTGCCCGCCTATTTCTTCTGATCTTCCCAGGCTCACACTCAAGGGCGGAGCTAATATTGATGGAGTTTTCGTGCCGGGGGATGTTGAGGTGGGAGTCAATGCTTGGAGTTTACATTTCAACGAGAGGTATTTTGAAGAACCGTGGAATTTTAAACCGGAGAGGTGGGTTGTTGATGAGAAAGCGGGTGTCACGGGGGAGCATGTAGAAAGGGCAAAGAGTGCTTTCTTTCCTTTCAGTTATGGGAGGGGAGATTGCGCGGGGAAGAGATTGGCGATGATGGAGTTGCTTGTTATTGTTGGGAGAGTGGTTTGGAGGATGGATTTTGAGGCTGTGGATGAGGTAGAAAAGGGTGCTACAGATGGGGAGGGCAAGTGGAAGGGGAGTGTGCTTGAGAGGGAGAAGGGGTTGTATCCTGTTAAGGATATGTTTGTCGCTAAGCGGGAGGGACCGATTCTTAAGTTTAGGAAGAGGGATGTTTGAACTCTGAGAATTGGACTGTGTGGGGATAAGCGAGGGGACAGTGTTGAGTTTGATACCTGCTTGAAATTTTTTTTTTTCAAGGTCACTGAGACAAGCTTCTTAGCACCACGAAAATACTTTTGAAAATATACAGTGAGTTGCGAGTTAAGCTTCCCTTTTAACGATATTTTATAAACCGTGCGTTTTTAGAAAGTTTCTTTTTTCCTTGAAAAACAGAAAACTAAAGTACTCTTGAAGATATAAGACCTAGCTAGAAAGAACTGCTATATCTTCTATATCTCCTCTCTATTTATTACTACATCTAAGTAAGTATAATAAGAATAAACTTAATTCTTAGAAAACCTCTTTTTTATAAGAAATTTTTTTATATCTTTATAAAGTTAAGTAGTCTCTACTAACACCTTATAAAAACTTAGATATATATCTAAGTGTCTATTTTCTTCTTGAAAAGTTTATAGAGTAAGAAAGGGGGTATAGAGCTCTTATTAGATGTTCTTATGTTATGATTAAATAAAGAGGGAAAGAGTGTCCAGGTAAAAAGAATTATTCTAAAAACGCATGGTTTATAAAATATCGTTCAAAGGGAAGCTTAACTCGCAACTCACTATATACATTTAAAGACTCAAAATATCTACAATCATCTATCTGGTATCACCGCATTGACAAATCTATTAAACCCTTTTAAACCAAAGCTGTATCCCTCGTCTCATCCCTAGCCTGTCTCAAAAATGGCATCAAATCCGTTCCCCCAGTCCCTTTCAACCCCTTTGTATCGCCACTCCTCGAACTCGCAACCGCGATATTAATTCCCCCATTTACAGCCGGGGGCTGCTGCGCTCTCGAAGGTCTGATAATATATCTCGTCACAATCTGAATATGCACATCCCGAAACCTCTCCAACTCCTTGACCGCGAAATTATACGCCTCTCCCACTTCGGGTATTGGACAGCTCTGGACGTATTCTCGGATAGAAGGACTTTGTTCGAGATGGGAAAGGAATGCACGATGTGGTCCGGGCATGTAGTTTCGCATTTCTGATAGGAATCCATTTTTTGAAGGTGCAGTGCCGATGGTTGAGTGGTGAGCAACGCCAAGTATGACATCGAAGAATTGGATGAGCGAACTTTGCGCATTAGATCCACCCGAGTATTGTCTATATCTTCCCTTTTCTTTCCCCTCTGCATCGACGCCTTCGGAATAAAATACTCCCTGGGGAAGTCCTGCTAAGCCCATATTCTTGCTGCCCGCCAAAAAGGGACGGATTTCGTTGTAAAACACCATTGGATCACATCCCTCATTCATCCTCTTTAACAAGATCCCAGTTTCTCGGACGATGTAACCGAATTTTATGAGTGCGCCGAGGATTATGTGGGAGTTGTTTTTGGATATGGCGTCGATTGCTGAGGTCATGACGGGGATTATTTGGGCGCCGTGCGATTCTATTGCTACGGAGATGAGGAGGAACCATGCTTCTGAAGGTGTTTTGGTGAATGTGTGTAGACAGCGCAGGTTTTCGGGCTTGTCTAGTGGGAGGTTGGGGTTTATGGGGGCGTAGTTCCACAGGTTGAAGGCTGCGTATGTGGCAGTTGCTGGGAGGCCTAGGTGGGAGGCTATTTCGAGGAAGGGGATGGATACGCTTGCTGGTAGGCGCTGTTTTTTGTTAGTTGGTTTTGCTGCATTTTGGTGAAAAATGGGATTTTAGAAAAGAGTTACCTCAGATGGTCCACCATTTTCCCAGATGTAGCCGTGGGTAAAGAAGGCGAGTATTAGATATGCGCGTTGCCATTCTGGTTCTGAGGTGAGGTGTGAAGTTGTGAGAATTGGTAATGTGTCAACCGTTTTTCGTAAGTTTGTTGTTTCGAGGAGTGTGGGTAGTTCTTTGATGATAGCTTCCCAAGGAGCGTAATAGGAATCACTCAATACTTCGAGTGGTAGTTGATCTGGGAGAAAGCCGTTTTGAGTTGAGACCGCAAAGTCGGCCAAGTTGATGGTTGATGGACGAATCATGATTTAGGTTTGGTATAACTTGAAAAAACTGACAAAATCAGAGGAGAGTTTTTCAAAATGATATCAGAATCTAAAATGATTTCTTGGTTCCAGAATCGAGTTGTTTTTGGAAAGTGATGGGAGTGAGTGAGTAGCTGAAACCGAAAACCCGAGAAAACGCCAACATGATAAGGAAAAAAGACTCCAATAAGAGAAAGAAACATGACCTGATCCACGGCCAAGTTCATAAGAGACCGAAGTTCCACAATTCCTCACCGTGATTTCGTGATTTCAGAACTTGGCTTAACAAAAAGATACATCACCAGGTACGATGCGTACGAATTAGGTAATTTTGAACAAGTGGGTACGGAGATGAGGGGGACGGAGGACGGATGAGGACGGATGAGGACGGATCAAGGCGGAAGCTGTGACAAACTACCCTGCGCCCGAAGATATGCAACCACCGAATGGACGAGGGTGAGTGGGATATCGTTCCGGGGGAAAAAAAGCGATAGAAGGAGGGGTACAAAGTGGAAAGAGACTTCCTCCCATTAAACTTTCCCCTCCATCAGCTCATTGTCCATCAGTTCATTGCGTGCACCAAAGATTACACAAGATCCAACTCAACTGCTCCTTCTCCGCCATCATCAAATCAAACACAATGGGTTCTATCGCTCCAGAGGCTCAGCAATCGCTGAAGCCAACATTCCCGGCAGAGGCAAACACACTTGAGTTTGCGCAATCCCAAGATGCCAAAGATCCTCTACGATCGTATCGTGAGAAGTTCATAATTCCATCGAAAGCAAACACAAAAACCAAGAAGCTTGTCAAGCCAGGTAAGTCGCCACTTCCAGGTTACTATTGGTCACGTGACTAACCCCTTCCCAGAAACAAAAAGTGACGACCCAAGTATCTACTTTTGCGGAAACTCACTCGGTCTACAACCCCGCGCTGTATCTGAGTATCTCACTGCCCACCTCAATACCTGGGGTTCAATCGGTGTTCATGGCCATTTCCGAGATCTTGAAGGCTCGCCATTCACACAATGGCAACTTCTCGCCGAACACGCTTCAAAATTGCAAGCTCCTATCGTAGGAGCCTCTCCGTCTGAGGTTGCCACCATGGGAAGTTTGACAATGAACTTGCATCTCTTGATGGGAAGTTTCTACACCCCAACCGCCACCAAGAACAAGGTCATTCTCGACTGGAAGGCTTTCCCAAGTGACCACTACGCCATCGAATCTCAAATCAGAATGCACGGCTTCGAGCCAGAGTCAGCAATGGTGATGGTCGGCCCAAAAGAGGGAGAGTATGAAGTCTCCACAGAATCAATTCTCGCTCTGATTGATGAGCACGCCTCAACTACCGCTCTTGTTCTCCTCCCAGGTATCCAATACTACACCGGACAATACTTCGAGATCGAGAAAATTACTGCTTACGCACAAGCAAAGGGTCTTCTCGTAGGCTGGGATCTTGCTCACGCAGCTGGAAACGTTCCTCTCCAACTTCACGATTGGAATGTCGATTTCGCAGCTTGGTGTACATACAAATACATGAACGCCGGTCCCGGATCCATCGCTGGTCTATACGTCCACGAGAGACACGGAAAGGTCGATTACCCATCAGACGGGTCAGCACCATCTTTCCGTCCTCGTCTCACTGGATGGTATGGAGGTGATCAAGTTGGTCGCTTCAACATGGACAACAAATTCCGACCATCACCAGGAGCAAGTGGATACCAAGTTTCCAACCCTTCAGTCATCGACTTGGCATCTCTTTGTGGAGCTCTCTCCGTTCACGAGGGTATAACCATGAAAGATTTAAGAGCTAAATCCCTCCATCTTACCGCTTATCTTGAGCACCTCCTCATTTCAACTGGTTCCTCCACCGATCCAGCCTTCAAGATTATCACTCCTTCGAATCCAGAGTTTAGAGGTACTCAACTTAGTGTTTTGTTACTGAAGCCTGGACGTTTGGATGTCTTAAGTGACATGCTCGAGGATGCTGGTATTGTGGCTGATAAGAGAAAGCCAGATGTTATTCGTGTTGCGCCTGTACCATTGTATAATACCTATGAGGAGGTTTGGAAGTTTGTGCAGATTTTTAACAAGGCTTGTTCGAGTGTTTAGATGTCTTGGTGAGCTAGAGAAAGGGGGAATATGGATATTGCATTGCGAGGTGTTTTGGGGGGGGGAGTTTTAAGGCTTGGGTTTAGTTTCATAAGAAAATATATTATTTAGATGAATCATTTTTGAAGAATTGATGTATCAAATTACTCTACTTGCTACTCAATTGACGACCAAACATTCTGCTTCCTTAGTTTCAGAAGCCAAACAACGACAAAATAACAACTTGGTGTCGATAAACCATAACAGGAGGTAATCTCGTAATGGTGTTCTTGGCAAATTCCATGCTGCAGATGAACTTGCTAAACTTCAATTAACGAAGAAATCGACCAAAAAATCCGTGCAGTCATGTAGCAGCTTCTTGATGCGAGAACGACGGGCAGCAACAACCGGATCCACCTGATCAACATCCATTTCTCGGCTTGCTTGGCGATCAATATTAATTTCCTCCTGTCTCTCTCGAGCTTTCCGTGCTGCCTCCCATATTTCTCGTTCCTCCTGGATATCTCGGTTCTCATTGCTACAATACCAAGTTTTGAGAAAGGGACTCGGGCTTCTGTCCTCGGTTGATTCCCTGTGATTGTATGGATATGGGGAACGATCTCGGTATCTTCTCTCGTCATCACTGTCTACACTAAGTGGGCGCGGTGATCTGCTTCGTGTTCGCTCATATACAGTTCTCTCTCGATGGCCTCGTACCTCTCGTCTTTCACGGCGCTCAACTTTTTGTTTGACAATACCAGCGCGGCCAACTGGATTAGAAAGCATAGCCATGTCTACTTCGCCTCGATCGTTTTTGCTGTCTTGAGAGCGAGTACGAGATCTTATTTCGTCGTGTATGTCGGAGCTTGTTGAGCTGCTTCCTGTTCGTGCATAAGGAGTGCTCCTTCGACGGCCTCGTGCCTCCTGTAACTCTCGAAGCTTAGAATCCGAGCGAAGTGGAAGCATAGGCACTGAGTAGCTTGGAAGTAAAGCCACATCTACACCGTCTCGATCATTTTGGCTGTCTTGGGAGCGAGCACGATATCTTCTTTCATCATATCCGTCGGAGCGCGGTGAGCTGCTTCTTGTTCGCGCATAGCAAGTGCTCTCTCGGCGGCCTCTGAGCAATGCTCCGTCTGGAGCTTCTTCGTCCACCATCGACAATGCAAGTTCCTCTCTTTCTTCAGCCGTTTTGACAGACTCTTGTGTTTTCTTCGTTGTTGCTGGTGTGGATCTTCTCTCGTAAACAATCCGCTCTCGACGAGTGCCGGTTTCCTCTGGCTGTTTGGTTGTTTTGGAAGGAGGATTCACTCTCTCGTAAATGGTTATGTCCTCTCCACGGTTTGTAGTACGATAACGGGGGACTTCTTTTGGCTGTTCGAGTGCTGATGGGGCTTGATTTACTCGCTCGTTAACCATAGTGCATGTGGTGTCTCGACTGGTACTCGAAGCTTGGGTCTGGATTCTAGTGTTCGAGGAAGCACACGAGGAAGACTCCTGTTTAAAAAGTTCCCATGCTTGACGCAAGCCTCTAAAACGCTATACAATCCATTAGCAAAGCGCAAGTTATAGTTCTCGGGATAACAAACGACCTCTGTCTCTTCAAGAGGGATGCAAGAAACACCACGCGGCTTGTGACGAGTGTCGGTACAGCATTCAAAGCACCTATCTTGGCCACCGATGGAATCGTGGCATTCTCCGGTGGATTTGCCAGCCAAAGCACTTCTCATACATCTTAAGCAGGGAAGGTCACGACGTTGACCCTTAAACGTTAGTGGGGGCATGGTATCTAGGTTTCTCGGATCGATGGCGGCGCGTCGGATATCGAGTATATTGTCGGTCTTCTTACTCATACTGGACGTGGTATGGTCTGATGTAACGATGTGGGTGTCGGTGATAAAAGTAGAAAGTAGAATAGGTTGGGTGGAAAGCGCTCCTGTGATATGACTAAATAAACTGCTAGCGTGGTCTGTGCCTAATCTAGCCCGTTTAGGTCTAGTAAAAGTAACACTTTGCCTTAATCCTGACATTTGAACAGTGAATAGTGAACCATGGCAGCTCGCTTAACCATGTTTAAGTTAGCACAGAGTCCATACATCGAGTTTTCTGACCTACTCTACAAGTTTGATTCAAAACATGCAAGGATTTCTAGAAGAGTAATGAAGTTGCATCTTTGAGATTTCCTTCTAGTGCTTTGTGAAAGAGAATGTGAGTTTGCAGTTGTTGTTGGCATGGGTTTAGATGAGAGACTTCGTCCTTCAAAATCAACAAAGTCGAAAAGGAGGAGCTGAATCCCTATTATTTCAAATTGAAGCAATCACGGTACCATTTTGCTTTGGGGTACCTAACGAGGGGGAGTGACCCTCTATCTCAATTTTGTATCTTCTTTGGATATCGACTCCGTCGTGTCACTCTTTTCTCTGTTTCACTCATTGGTCTTGGAAGGCACGGCCTTGAGACGAGGCTCGAGAGCGCTTCTTCACTCCCTCCAAACACCATTCACATCAACACAGCACAGCACAGCGCAGCCCCACTCAACCCCACCAACTGCTTCTCCAGCGACAACATAATTAGAAATAACGCAACGTCCCATCAGCATAAAACAGCCCTGGTGGCTGGAACGGTTAGATAAGGTTATTAGAAAAGTACATCTCCAAAAGAGACTGAGCTACCGCTACTACCACTTGCTAGACGAAAACATCCTATTGATTAAATTCTAGGTGACTTTGGGTCGTGTTGGCGGAGGTAATTCTCTGCACTATAACATTCTTTTTGTGGTTTTTTTTTTCCCCCTTGAGCCACGCTAGCAAAGTTTTTGATATTGTGAGCGATTACGACCCCGTGCACCGCGACCCACCACCACCTATCACCAATGTGAGAACGAAACAGCAATTTTCTAGTGAAGCATTAGCACGCAGTAACGGTTTCGCTACAAGCTTTCTTGATTTCTTGCCTCAAGTTCTGCCTCATAGAATGACAAACTGGTGTAGGTATAGCGAAGCAACGGTAAACTATATTACAAAATTTTAAAGCAACATTTGGAACCAGCAATGTCCGTCTCAATCTTAACCCCGTAGTCTTCACGAGCTCGTCAATTTCTGATTTCTTCTTCAATAACATAGCCACAGCATTCCCAATTTTTCCATCTTCAATCCACGGTAAAGCCCATCCTGAAATTCCGGGGCTCTCCTCTCAACGTCTCCTTTGTAATTGGCATGCTTAATTGAATAACAAATCCACCAGACCATCCGAAAAATGCGACAACAGCTTCTTGAGGCGAGCTCGACGTACAGCAACTTCGAGGTTTATCTGCTCATCAATCACTGTCTCTTCTGCTTCGCGTTTGACACCTCGAGCATTCTTGTGTTCTGAGCGTTCATGTCCGTAACCTCGACGTGGTGACTGGCTTGGGCTTTTGTTGCGATGATTTCGTTGCTCGTGTCGTTCGCGAGATAGACCCCGACCCTTTCGGCTGTATTGGTTGGGCGACTGGCTTCGATGATGTCTATGGTGATGGTCGCGTGATTGACTTCTGTGTCTTCTTTCTTCTTTTCGTACATGACGATCGTCCAGGCGTGGTGAACGAGACCGATATCCTCTGCCATCTCCATGTCGAGACTGACTTCTGTGTCTTGTCCGGCTATCTCGCCCAGCCTGATGTTTTCTGTGAGGTTCAGTTGAAGATTGACTTCGATGTCTTCCTTCATTAACACGCTTATTGTTACTATCTTGGTTTGAGCCACTCTGGTCTCTCCCACCACGTTCTTCTTGTTTTGGTGGTTTGTTCTGATGTTCTCTTGGATGGTCTCGGTTGAGAGTTTCTTGACGTTTTGGGATGCGATATTGTTGGTTTTCCTCCCAATTATTGGCTGTTTGTGCTGGCGATAAACCGTAGACTATCTTTTTTGCGGCCGCCCCAACATGTGCGGCCATGGACTCTAACAGTATAGATTCGGCAATCGACGCTCCGGAAGTGCGAGCTGCGATGCGATTAGTTACAATAAGTCTCGTTCTGTCAGAAGGGGGCACCTACGTTGCTCTACCTCCTGTTTCGATACCCCCAAGAGGGAAGTTAGGATGGTACGCAATTTCCGGACACCCTTTGCAATCAATTAGCAAATCTCAAATTCGATTCCCACAAACAACATACTGGGTCTGTTTCTCCCTTGGTTTTCATGGCGATAGTGAACTTGAGGATATGGACAACCGCATCCTCTGGAAGAGGCAAGCAGGCATCATGGTTAGTATAGCATTTGTAACAACTTTTGACAGGTCTGCCGATTCCCCATGTTGTATCGCAACATGCTATACAAGAGTTTCCACGAAGTGCAACCTTTGTACAGCGTATACAAGGTATAGCCCGAGAATCGCCTTCGCTGTGGATTGCCCGATCAAACATGGCTTCGATGAAGGCGAGGGGCGTTCCTAAATTTTCGACCTCGTGAGCAACACGGATGATATTGAGTAGATGGTTGGTACTCTTACCTCTGCAGTCGTGCAACCAGAGCGGGTTGCGTTTGGTGTGTTGTAGATGCGGAGGTGGGAAAGTGAGGACTCGGAGAAGTTTAATTCTCGTCAAACCCCTCGCTCCTTCCCTACAACGAGAAGGGACTTCGCTTGCTGGGTCACGCGACTTGGAATCTCGTGGTGACAGGCCACGGGATTACGGGTTGTCACCCTTCCAATTCTGGCAGTCTAAATCATGTTATGAGTCTCAACCGCGCGGTAGAATCTTCTTTCAATTTCAAATTCCATGCAATTGGTTTGAGACTCGTGTCTCAAGCCTTTTTTAAATTTCAAAAACGTGACATAGCCTTGGCATCACGCGGATGAATCTCGGGAAAGGAAGCACAGCATATATCCATCTACTTCCTTATTATTATCTTAGAAGTTATCGAACAATTAGGTTAAATAAAAAGGGTAACACTGAATTGTGAGACTGGGATAGTTCCAATCATCTTCATTCTTCCCTACATCTAGTTCACAACGAACGATGACTTTTCTTATATAGAGAAATTCCAGAAAAATCATATTCTACAGACCAACAACAGCAGAAACCTCGGATGTTTGTAAATCCGAAGGTTCGTACCTATCAAGTACTTCGTGCCCTCCAAGTTCCAACCTCCACCTATCTGCCGTACTCAATATGTTCCTGCATCTAAAGCCGACTAACACCCATCAAGCATGCTGCATAAAATTATCGGTTTTCCAACCAACCGGGTAAAGTAGGACTCCGAAAACCAACCCTTCCCCCGGTCGGTAATTGATTTACTTTGGCCCTAATCTTCTTGAGGACTGCTTATTCCTACCCCGCATGCTTTCTATCGATTTGTACATAAGTGGATTCCTTACAGCCAAAGTAGAAAATGTATGGGATACGAGTAGTGGAAAATAGATGGTGTTTTTATTGATCCTACGCTTTTTCTTCTTTTCTTTGGGCGAATTTGGTTTGCTTATCTTTTTGACTTCTCCTATTTCTTTGGGAATTTCGCGTTCTCGTTTTGCCCTGGTCTTTCCATTTCAGTCCCCTAAAATGAAGCTCCTCTCCCTTACCCTAGTTGTCTCCTCATTACTCTTCTCAAAGACAACTTGCTCCCTCCTCCCCTCCGAAGAAATCCAATTGCAGCCCCAAGACCTCGCCAGCCTAAGTTCTGAAGATTCCGCGCTTCTTTCCTTCGGAAATACTTCATCTACGACACAACCAAAACTCAGCGTCAAAGTAAAAGACTGCAAAGTCTTCCCCGGAGATACGGAATGGCCTTCAGACAGTGCTTGGAATGTTCTCAATAAAACGCTCGGAGGTGCTTTGATAAAGACTGTTCCGATTGCTGCGCCTTGTTATAATGGGCCTTATTATGTTCGTATATCCCTCGAGAACATGGTATAGTAGGAGAGCGGGGAGTTTGTATCTGACTCGGTGGTGGTTAGAATAAAGCAAGGTGTACTTTCGTGACGCAGAACTGGTTGGATTCTAGTATGCAGTAAGTTTCCTATCCATTTCTTCTTTCCAATTTCCTCTTTTTCCTTTTATTTTCACTCATTTCCTGACTAACAAAATTTCAAGCTTAGCAGACCCCTCCTCAATGCTCTCCAACCTCTACCAAGGCAACACCTGTCTCCCAACCGCCTCCCCGAACAACACCTGCACACTCGGCGGCTACCCATTCTACGTGATAAACGCCACTACAGCCAAACACGTCCAGCTAGGAGTGAACTTCGCTAGGACAACAGGAATTCGTCTCATCATCAAAAACACCGGTCATGATTTTTCCGGGAAATCAGGAGGAGCGGGGGCTTTGAGTATTTGGACACATTATTTCAATTCAATTGAATATATCCCAGTGTTCAAAGACGATGTCATGCCATATTCTGGTCCGGCTTTCAGGGGGGGAAGTGGTGTTATTGCGAGGGATTTATATACAGCTGCTGATGCGAAAGGCAAGACTGTTGTTGGAGGAGAGGGACAAGATGTTGGGGTTTTGGGAGGGTATATTCAAGGAGGTGAGTCTCTGATTCCCAAATTCATTTTCCTCCAACTTTTCCCCTCCCTTGAAAACTCTTGAATCTTTCTCGAAGAGTTAAACTAACTCCAATATCTCGGGGTGAGGTGGCCACTCACCTTTGAGTTCCGTCTACGGCGTTGCCTCCGATCAAGTTTTAGAGATGAAAATCGTAACGGCAGATGGGAGATTCATTACAGCATCCAGTACTGAGAACACTGATTTGTTCTGGGCCCTAAGAGGTGGTGGAGGGAGTACTTGGGGAGTTGTAACTTCTGTTACTGTTCGTGCTTATCCGTCTACACCCCTAACCAGCGTCCGATTTGCTTTCACAGCACCTTCCACACCCCAATTCATCGCTGGCTTGAAGGCGTATTGGGATCGCTTCATCGAGTTTGCCGACGCGGGAACATACTCCTACTTCTTCATAATCCCCGGCCTCGTCCCAACCTTCATCATGCTCGGCTTCGTCGCTCCAAACAAAACCACCTCAGAAACAACAGCCCTTCTAAAACCCTGGTTCGATGACCTTGCAGCTCAAAACATCACCTGGCTCCAATCACCGAATACCAAAACGTATCCCGCTGTAGGACCAGGATTGATAGACACCTTCCCCACTGAATCACTCCAAGGTGATTCCGTAATCGGCTCTCGTCTCTTCCCTCGTTCTGCGTGGGAAGTCAAGGATTCAATGACTTACAACAACACCTGGGCAGCCTGGTCTGCTTCAATAAATGTAGGAGTTTTAATATCATTCAACATCCGCGCACCAAATGTATATAACCTCTCCACATCCGTATCCCCTGCTTGGCGAGAAACAATTCTTCACACCATGCAAGGAACAGCTACGTGGTTACCAGGAAGCGAAGAAGCCGCAAAAAATGAATTGGCTGCCAGGATGAAAGTGTGGAATGATGCGACGCCCGGCGCGGGATCATATCTGGGGGAGAGTGATCCGATGGAAGTTCGATTCCAAGATAGTTTTTGGGGGAAGAACTATGAGAGGTTATTGAAGATTAAGAAGAGTGTTGATCCCCAGGGTGTGTTCTGGGCACTTGAAGCTGTGGGGAGTGAGGGGTGGGCTGTTAGGACGAAGGCGGTGATTCCGGATGAGAATGGGAGGTTGTGTAAGGTGTAGGTGCTTTGCTGATTTGATAATTTGGGAATTGAAGACCTTTGGAATTTGGGGTTGGGTGAAAAGAACATAGAAAGCTAACTTGACCCACGAGCTTTGCCAATATCACTTGCGATTTAACAGTAACATAAGTTGTTGTTCGCTGGCTCTTACTTTTTTTTGTTTTCAGAATATTAACATTCTTTATCGACCTCCACCTAACGGTTTTGTGAATTTGAAAACCAGGGAAGGAGATGCTAAAGCCTGAAGCATGTCTGCTTCTTTCTCTTTAGAAAGACAAGCATTCACAAACTTACACCAAGGAGCCACAACCATATCCAAGGCATCCAAGGTTCTCCTAACCTCAAACAATTCAGTCTCAAATCTTATCACTCAATTCCCGAACCTCCCACACACACTCTCAACAGGTACTTTCACGGCTGATTACCCCCTTTCCCCCCTGAATAAGAACAGCCGCGAAAAGCCTTCCAAACTCCTACACAACTAAAAGTATACGAATTCAGACAACCCAGAGCAGTTCAGCAGATCAATATCGGTAAAAATGCTGAGGACATTCTTATGCCGAGAAACAGAAAGAGTCATGTCGGGTAAGAAGTACATAAGGATAGTCGAACTCGCTGATCTTGCGGTTACGGACTAGTAGGTCGTGTCCGAAAGAATTTAAAGAGAGTTTACTAGGTATAAGGAGTTTTTGATGGAAGTTGAAGAGAGATTCTGAATTGTTAAGCGAGGGTATTTTTGGGGATGCTCACTTCAACTTACTGCGATAAAGATTAAAGGAACGAAATACTGGTGATACAGAGGATCACAAAGCAACTTGTTGCCCTTATCAAATATAAGGAAACCCAAAACTCCAGAGACAGATTCAAGTAATCGAACCCCCCTCTTTTTTCCCGGGAATAACCCACTACAGCTTCAAAAAAACCCCAATACCCACCCATACACAACTTTCATTACAAATACTCTCCTCTGACTAACGAACTTCAATATTTTCACTGTTGAAAGCCGTCGGAAACGTGTTAAATGGTCGAAAAATACAATGTGTTTTCCATACCCGCGAACGCTGACAAAGATAGGCGGTCTGACTCCACCCCCATCAACCGCCACCCCTCACTCACCCCTCTATTTCCACCACTAATACTAGGTACCTCACAAAAAATGACCCAGAAGAGTAGAATTCGATGGAAAAGACGCTTGCATACATAAGATATTACTGAGAATTGCATGGAATAGGTGATCGAGCAAAGTCTCGGCAAAAGACGCATGGCACTTTGACGAATACAGCCTCAGTGTCGGATCTTCAGCTATGAGCTATGGCGATTGCAAATTTTGGACCGGCGACGAGGCAGCCTCGAAAGTGAGTGATCCATACTCCTTTGCGAGGAACAAGACATTTTCTCAGTTAGAAGAGCTCTTCAGTATCGTTGACGCCAGTGTGGTGGAAAGTTCAACTATCGTAGTTTTAGCGCAGTTTAGATCCTAAAACTGTATATAGTTTTAGGAGTATTAGTAGAACTATTTAATAAAAGAGTAAAACTAACTACGTAAACTAATATAGTTTTAGAAAACTATTATCAAAATAAGCTATTTATAATAATAAATAAGTACTATATTTAATCTAAATTAATACTTAAAGTACTTATATTTAACTTATCTACTTTCCTAGCTATTTATATATTATCTTTCTCTTATAAAGCCTTAATCTCCTTATTAATTATTATAACTACTTCTTCTATATCTAGTATTCTAAACTATAATCGTAAGTATATAAGAGTATTAACTAAAGCTATTCCTAACCTATTCCTTTATATTAATATAGTAATTTTAGTACTAGAGAAGAGATTCTTAGAGCTAGTAGACATAGCTAGTATAGAGAGAATATTAAGTACTATTTAAGAGAGATAGAGGTATTAAAGTCGTTATATTAGCTTCTACTACTATATTAAAGGATTATTATATAATAATATATAAGATAAAGTATAATAGAATTTATACTTATTAGTAGTAGTAGATCTATAAATAGCTTTATCTTCTTATTAAAGAAAGGCTAAGAATTCGTTCTTATTAGCTAGCGAAGGTGTAGAAGGAGTATTAGAAAGAAGAGTAGATTATTAATATTTAAAAGCCTAAAGTTAAAGTACTAGAAGCCTAACTATTCTAATTAATTTAAGCTTCTAGTACTTCTTAATATACTACTACTTCTACTAGGGATTAAGTACTATACTTACTATATATACTAGAGATTAATTAGAAAGTTAATAGTATTAATTTAATTTATCTTAGCTAGAATTAAATATCTAAGAGAGTATAAGATAGCTACTATAATCTCTCTTTCTCTTCTTAAAAAGTATAAGATAAAAGTCTATAGTAAGTAGTATATTAGATATTAAGAAGTTATTATATTTAAGCTTTTTTTTTATATACTTAAAAGCTTTTAAAAAGTTATAGATAATTGTTATTATATACTACTTATTATTAGAAAGAGTATTATTATAATATCTTTAATCGTCGTCTTTTTTAGAAGTATAATCTTAAAAGAAGAGAAGGATATTATTAAGTATATTATACTAAGAATTCTATTTTATAAATTATCTCTTTTAAGCTTTATTTCTATAATAGTCTTAAAAGCTATAAGTTATTAAACGCTCTTTTAAATATATATAATAATATTATATAATTTAATAAGTAGTCTAACTTTATACTATTATTTAAATATCTCGAGAGTATATTAAAGAATTATTAATATTATTACTATTAAGAGTATTCTTTTTAGTATTAAATAGAAAGGATTATATAGTTAAGTTAATAATATAGCTTATATAACTAATTTAATATTTAAAGGTATTATAGAAAGATATTTAGAACTTCTAGTATATTTCTAAAACGTTAGAAACTATTCTAGAGTAGAAGTAAATATATATACTTATTAAGATATATTCTATTATAGTATTATTATTTAAGGTATTATCTATCTAAAAGTATTCTAAATTCTTTATAAAACTCTACTTCTTTAAAAGCTTAATAATCGCCTCTCTAAGATACTTGCTATTATACTTTCCTAGTAGACTTTCAAGTAATAAAACTACTAATTTAAGCTTATTATCTACTACTATAAAGTATACTAGTATACTAAATATTATAAGATAATTTAGTAAGCTCTAAAGGTTATAGAATATATAGATCTTTAAAATAGTAGCGATTCTTTATATCTTCGGCTATAAATTATCTCTATTTAAGCTAATATATCTTAACTCTAAGTTAATTTCTCTATTTTTACTAGATTAGAGAGAATCTATACTAAAATATATAAAATAAAGAATATTTATTAATCTAGAGTTTTTTTTTATTATAGTAATATTAGTAATTAATATGAAAATTACTTTTTTAGTAATTAAAGATAGAAATACTACTCTTATACTATTTATTTATTTTATATACTTCTAGTACGTTTTTTAGTATATTCGTTATTTATTTAATATAAGTAAAATAGTAGTATTTTTGTTAGAAATAAAATAGTAGTATTTATATTAGTGAGATAGTAGTATATCTATTAGAAATAAAATCGTAGCATTTATATTAGTGAAATAATAGATTATCTATTAGTTACTATTTACTCTTTTTAAGTAAATCTCTGTCTATAAATAGTAAATAGTAACTAAGTATATATAAACCTTCTCTAAGTAAAGACATTTCTAAAAATAATACTAGAATAAGCTTATTAATACTCTTAAAGTATATATATACTAATATAAATACTATCTTTATATTTCTAATAGAAATACTATCTATTTCAGATATAAATACTACTATTCCTAATTTATTATTTTAGTAGTAAAATTATAACTAAATAAATAAATAGTATAAAAGTAATATATCTATTAGAAATAAATTAATTAGATAGTATTTCTATCTTTAATTATTAAAAAGATAGTATATATATTAATTACTATAGTAATATATACGTTCTTCTTTAAAAACGTGATTTCCTAGAAATACTAAAATAAGTACTTAATACTACTAGCTATTAGAACTTATATTAGCTCTTATATATATTATCTAATAACTATATACTTAAATACTAAGATAAGTAGCTTAAAATCATCGTATTATATTCTAGTTTATATCTCTAATTATTCTAGTATTTATAATATTTACTTATCTTAATATTATAACTATTAAGACTATTTACGCTAAATAACGTAAGAGATAGAGTACTAGAACGCTATAATTCTATAAATAATTAGTATATACGTACTCTTACTCTCTATAAATAATAGACTACTATTAGAAGCTTATTAAATATAATATACTCTCTAAAGTACTCTTTAGTAGTTAATAATATATTATATTCTAGAAAATACTAGTAATAATAAAGCTTCTTTTGATTTAGAGAAGCGCTCTTAGTATTATTAAGACGAGATTATAGAGTTTTTATATAAGGTATATAATATCTATATTTACTAATCTACTATTATAAGAGCCTTTTAAAGACTTATATATATAAGAAAGAGCTTTAAAATAGAGGTCTCTTAAAAGAACTAAGAGCTTAGAAAGAAGTAATAATATATAATATTAGAATTTAGAACTAAGTAATTAGTATTTATTAATAAGTCTAGAAGTAATAATTCTATAAGAGATAGATACTATAAGTAGAGTAAAAAGTAGTACTTAAGATATAATAATAGCTTTAAAGTAGAGATAGAATTTCTATACTAGTAGTATATACTATTAAAGAATATATAGTAGTAAATACCTTTCCTAGTATATATAATAGTAATACTTTTAAAGTATAATAATACGCTATTCCAAATTACTAGTATTCGTGAAACTGCTAATACCTCTAAGTACTACTAATATCTCTAGGCCGAGATTACGAATAACTAATACTTATATAATTAAAGATACTAAAGGTATTAATATCTAATATTTATATATAAAAGAGATTAAGGTTTAGATATTATATATTTAGCTTTTCGAAGAATTAGAGGTTATATATTTAGCTTTTTAGCTCTTATTATTTAGTATTAGCTATATTAAGCAGGGCTTGGTTATTATTATTATTAGAACTTAGAAGCTTCTAAACTCTTATATATAGACGTTTATGTTTAGTATAGAAGAGGGATAGTTATTATTTTCTTTTATATTAGTACTTAGTATCTATATACGTTATTCTATTATATATACTCTTATATACCTCTACTATAGTTATATATATTTTATACTATTATATAAAAATAATAACTCTTCTTTACTAGTAATAGCCTTTATAATATCTCTTTTAAGCTTATTATTGCTTTTTTTATTTTAATTTCGATTTAGCCTAGAATTAGACTATAATAATATATTCTTAAATAGCTAGGATTCTAGAGATCTCCTAGATAGCTAGTAATACTAGGGTTTAGTATCTATATAAATAGCTAGTAAAAATCGTATTTTATATATTAAGGGATTAGAATACGCTAAGTATTCTTAAGAATTCTAATAACCCTCTCTATATAAGGATTACTATATACGATTTAGATAGTTAATAATATAAATAGTTATTTAGAAAACTCCTAAATTGTCTCTTTTACCTCTTCTAATTTAATATTTAATATATTAGAATTTAAAGCGACTCTAGGTCTCTTCTAAGCTTTGCTTTTAAGTGTAGAGCCTCTTTTTAGGTAATAAAGTTAAGCTCTTACTAAAAGGTTCTTAACTTAGTACTATACCTCTAAGAATACTAAGAAGTCTAAAAATAATAAAAGTAAAGGCTTTATACCTAGAAGCTAGAGAGATTAATAAGACTTCTCTAATATAAATAAGATATAGAGTATAATCTAAGCTATAGAGGTTAAAGATTAAGAAAAAGAATAGAAAATTTTAGAGTAAGATAATTAGATTACTTAATTATTAGACCTAGTATAATAAATTAGTTAATAACTACTAAATAATAACTATAGTCTAAGTCCTATCTAACTTATATAAACACCTTCTTCTATCTCTTTAAACTATTATTAAAGGTAAGACTCTACCTCTAATATTCCTTCTTTATAATAACCTACTCTATACCTATAACCTAAAAGTACTTTAAAAGCCCTTTAACCTATTAAAAGCAAAATTATAAAGAAAATTAAACTTTTAGATAATAGTACTTTATCTACTTATAAGTAATAGAAGATATCTATATATAATAGACTCTAAGTAAACACTAACTATTACTATATACTAGAAACTTATAAAGCTCTTATTTAGAGAATAACTACGAAACTTACTAGGAACTACTTAGAGCTCTAATATAAGTTTAATATAAGTAATATAGCTTTTAAAGATTAATAAGATATAATTAAACTCTTTAATTCTTACTTTCTAACTAGTTATAAGAAGAAGGATACTTAGAATAAATTTTAAACCTTATAAATAGGTAGAAAGAGTTATATAAGAGAAACTTTTTTAGATTTTAAAGTATACTTCTTAAGTATAGCTATACTTAAAGGAATACTAGAGTTAGAAAGATTCTACTTAATATAAGATAAGATTATACTATAGCTTTAAGAAAGCTCTACTTTAGCTAAGAGAGATTAGAATTATAATTTTAATAAGATAGTAGTATATCTTTTAGCTCTAGATAAAGAGAAGTACTAAAATATAGAGTTATCTATAACTAGTACTATAGCTAAACTAATTAGTATAACCTTATTATTTAAAAAGATAAGTACTATAATAGTACGAAATATATACAACTATAGTAGAGGTATATAGGAGTGTGTATAGTAGAATAACGTATATAGATACTAGGTACTAATATAGAAGAAAATAATAACTATCTCTCTACTATACTAAACATAAACGTCTATATATAAGAAGGTTAGAAGCTTCTAAGTTCTAATAATAATAATAACCGAGCTCTATCTAATATAGCTAATACTAAATAATAAGAGCTAAAAAGCTAAATATATAACCTCTAATCCTTTAAAAAGCTAAATATATAATATCTAAACCTTAATCCCTTTTATATATAAATATCGAATATTAATACCTTTAGTACTTCGCTTATATAAGTATTAGTTATTCGTAATCTCAGCTCTAGGGGTATTAAGAGTATTAGCACTACTTAGAGGTATCGGCAGTTTTACGAATACTAATAATTTAGAATAGTACTATTATATAATAATCTAGCTGTTATATAATAATCTAGGATAGTGTACTATTATATCCTCTCTCCTTTAAAAAGACTTGTCCTAAGTCTTCGGTTATTAGTCGGCGTAGTATTAGGTTAATTAGAGTATTATTTATCTCTTTATTATAAAGAATATAATTTATCTACTTATTATAGTATCTAGTAGTTAGAGTAGGGTTAGTAGCTAGTAGTATTATTATTTAAGAGCTAATCGCTCTTTGTTTACTACTATATACTATATAATAATAGAATACGAATAGAAGAGAAGCTAATAATTAGCTAGTAAGTAGGAAGCGGTATACTACTATAGAGTTATTGTATTCTTACTATTATTATATATTATAATAGTAATTATTAAGTAATAAATAATAATTATAAAGTAATAGCTATTATTATAAGTAGTATATTAGTAGATAACTTTTCCTTAATTCTAACTTCTCTTCTTCTTTTCTTTTTATCTAAATAATATAAATAGTAAGAATACCTTCTAATTAAGTATATTCTTATATACTAACTTATCTTCCTAAAATATATATATTATATATATATATATAAAAGTAAGTTCTTCTCTCCTTAATCGAACCTAATTTAAAGCTAATCTAATATAGTAAAATACCTCTTCTATATCCTCCTAATACGTTTTTAGCTACTTACTAAGTCTACTACGTTTAGTGCCTTTAGATAAAATCTTAGAATAGAGATTATATATATACTTTTAAGAAGCTAAAGTTAAAGAAGTATAAGTACTATATAGAGTAGAATACTATATATATCCTAGTAAGTTTAATCTTAAATATATACTAAATCTATTTTAACTTAGGTAGTTACTATAGTTTATTAAGAAGGAGTTTAGTAAGCTTATAAGTAAGGAGGAGAAGAGAGAGGTTAAGAAGGCTACTAAGGCCTTAGATAAGGTATTAGTTATTACTAGTATAGAGGTACTAAAGAATAGTTTAGAGGTATAGTTTACTCTCTTAAAGAAGACTTAGATACTTCGCGCTAAGGTTACTATAAGTACCTCTTACTTATTAGAGAGGTTTTAGTTACTAATATTTAATAGTTCTTATACTATATTATAGAGAGTAAGACCTCTATCTAAACCTAGGTTTAAGTCCTCTTTAAAGCCTACTTAAAGAGTTTATAAGCGTCCTCTCTAAAGCTAGTTATAAGAGGTTACTAAGGTAAGAAGCGTTCTTATAAGAAGGAGGTAGTAGAGGAAGAGCTAATTTAGGCTCCTTATACTTAAGAGAGTAAGAAGGAGGATAATAAGTTAGAGGAAGGAGAGGCTATAGCTTAGAGAGGGTTAGTAGGCTCTATTTTAGTAGTAACTTAGTCTTAGTTCTTTACTTTATTAACTTTAAACATTTCTACTAGTTAGTATTTTATCTTAGGTTTTTATTATAAGTTCCTTATTAAGGGTAACTAGAATTAGAAGGTATTAATAGAGTTTTATAAATTAACTCTTTTATCTAATTCTTATTTAATTTCTATATATTAAGCTATTTAGAGAGGTATTAGAGTAGTTCTAGCTCTTTTAGATATTTAGTATAAAAGTCTCTTAAATAATATAGTAAACTCTAAAAATTATCTATAAGATACTAAGTAGGATCTAAATCGTATTTAACCTATTTTACTTAATACTATAGCTATTTTTTAAAAAGTCTACTACTAAGTATTTCTTATACTTCTTATTCTTATATACCTTTAATAATATCTAGTAAGAGCTCTAAAGCCTCTTATTTTAGTAAGAGGGTATTTAGGTTCTTTAAAAGTATATTAGAGGTAAAAACATTATAAATTAATAATTCTTCTAAAAGTTTTAACTTATAGAAGTATCTTATATAATCTAGTATTTTAAAAGGTCTTATCTACTATTTAGTAAGCTTTTAACTAAGACGATTTATCTTAAGATTCTTAATAAATAAGTAGACTTTATCTCTAATATCTTAGTTAATAGCTCTTTAGTATTAATTTATACTATTCTCTATTTTTTTCTAAGCTTTATTTATATTATCTTTAGTAATTCTTTAAATAGAGTATATATATTAAGCTACTTTTACTACTTTATTATAGTTAAGACGTTTCTAGAGAATAGACGTTTTTAATATATTCTAGTTCTATAAAGTTCTTAGGTTAAGTCTAAACTTAAGCTAATAAGAGGTTATACTAATAGATAAGTATAGAAGTATTATTTATACTCTATTTATTAGAAGGATTAATTTACTCTAGTTATCTTAATAGTAGGTTATAAAGAGCCTTAGTCTCTAATTAATATATTAGTTTATTATCTTTATCTATCTATTTATTTATTTATAATAGATAGTACTAAGCTTAAGCTTAATACTAATTATTTAATAAAATTTAGTCTAAAATAATAGTATAAATTAAAGTTTTTAATTAGATGTAATTAATTTAAAGTAGTAACTAAAATAGTAAATCTATTAAATAAAGAGTTTAGCTAAGCTTTTAGTATTTATAGTTAAGTAGTAAAGTATTAATACTAAATCTTTTCTAAGTTAGTTAATAAATACTAATATAGTATTAAATCTATGTTTATTTTTTAAGAATAATTTAAAGTTTATATATAAATATTATATAAAATAGTTAAGTATAAGTAAAGAGTAAAGAAAGCCTTATTACTTAGTTTATTAAGGATAAGAGTATTTATAAACTTAATAATTCCTTATATATCTTTTATAGTTTAAAAATATTCTAACTTAGTAATAGTATTATACTAATAACTAGTATATCTTTTTTATACTTAGATAAATACTAGATACTTAGTTATAGACTTCTTAGATTAGTTTTATATAGAGTTTAGTATTCTTTTAAATATAAAGTTAATCTTTAAAGAGTAGTAAATTATCTAATAAGAGGTAGTATCTATTTAGAAGTTTATAACGTTCTTATTAAAAGAAGTATAGATTATCTTCTTTTAACTTCTAAATTAGGTTTAAACTTAACTTTAGAATAATATCTATTATATTAAAGGATATAGATTATTCTTATAAAAAGATCTAAGTAAGTTTAGTATTAATTTAGAGGTTTAACTAATTAGGTCTTAAGAAGGTATATAAGTAGCTATTTAATTTAGCTCAATTATAGGTTTTTAAGTCTTATTTATATTAGATTAATATATCTACTTTTTAATTACTCTTTTTAGATATAAATCAGATCTAAAAGTTAAAGTCTAATAAAAACTCTATTTATTAGACTTACTTAGCTATAAGTAGCTTAGTTATTATAAAGTATTCTAATAATCTATAGTTTAAATATATATTAATATGCTTTTAATATAATATAAGTTTAGAGTACTATTTCTTAAAAGCTTTTATAATAGTAGATAGTTCTTTATTATAGATCTTCTAATTTAATTTATAGCTAACTAGAATATATAAGTAAAACCTAATAAAGTATTAAAAGCTATTATATTATTATAAGAATATATTAGCTATTACCTCTTTTAAAGAGTCTATTTCTACCTTTATATTATAATTAGAGTTAAAGTAATATAAGGTTTATATAATAAGTAGCTTAGTTCTTAGTACTTTAAAAGCTTTATTATATTTAAGTATTTATAAAAATAACTTTATAAGATATATTATTATAGTTAAGGGTTTAGTAATTTTAGTATAACCTTTAATAAATTATTTATAGAATTCTATAAACTTTAAATAAGACTTTATACCTATTATAGTATTAGATTAGACCTAGTTTTATAAAGGCTCTACTTTTTTAAAATTAACTTTAAGTCCTTTTATAGTTAAGATAAATCTTAAGTATTTAACTCTAATAATACTAAATTTACTTTTCTTAATATCTATTTAAAGTCTTACTTCTTAGAACTAATTTAGAACCTTTCTAACTTATTTCTTATATTCTTTAATAGTATTTAAATAAATTAAAATATTATTTAAGTAAGTAATATAGAAGTTATCTAAATAGTTAATTAAAACGTTGTTTATATAATATTAATAGATAATAGAGCTATTATAGAGTCTAAAAGGAAGAACCTTATATTTATATATACTATACCTAGTTTTAAATATAGTTATTTCTTCTAATTTAAGGTCTATTTAAATATAATAAAAAGCTTATCTAATATCTAATTTAGTAAAGATTTTAGCTATTTTTATCTTAGAAAAGAGCTTATTAATATAAGAGATTAAGTAGAGATTGTTTTAAGTTAGAGTATTTAGCTTTTTATAATTAATATAAAACTATAACTTATTACTATTAGCTTTTTTAATAAAAAGTATTAGAGAAGTAAAAAAGCTATTACTATTGATAATGAACCTTTTATCTAAATTCTTTATAAGATACTCTTTTATAGCTTTAAGCTTTATAGTTAACTATTAATATAAAGGTAAAAAGGAGTTAAGAAGTAGCTTATTTAAAGTAATCTTATAGTTATATTCTTAGTAAAGAGAGAGCTTATTAGAAGCTACTTTTAAGAATATATCTTTATAGAATAAGTAATACTTTAAAAGTTAAGTCTATATTAGAGCCCTTATCTTATTATTATCTTAAAAAGAGGCTAATCTCTTATTAATAACCTAATCTAGCTTATAAAAGCTTATTATATAAAATTCTAAATTAGACTATTTTATATTATAATATATTATATTTATACTTATTTTATAAATAAAGAAGTAAGAGGTCTAGCCTTTTAAAGCTATACTAGTAGTTTATAAAGGCTTTAGACTAAAGTTAGATATTAAAATTTTAAGAGATATTATTATAAATAAAAATAATAACTTAGTAATATTTATAAGTCTACCTTTTTTATATCTTTCTTATTACTAAATAGTATATTCTCTTTAATTTATATCTAACTAATAATTTAAAAAAAGTTTCTAGTTCTAGCTAGAAAGAGAAAGTAAAATTTCCTTATTATAATAGAGAGTTAAGAGGTAATTAGCTAGCTAAATAATCTAACTCTTTAAGAGATTAAAAAGGACTTTAAAGTAGTTTAACTATTTATTACTAATAATTAGGTCTTACTATCTAAAGTCTAAGATAATAAAGAGGTAGTTAAGAATATAATATTTATTAATATTTAGATATAGTTATATAAACTAATTTACTTAGCTTTTAGTACTATTATTATATCTATAAATAGATACTATATATAGTAATCTTTAAATCTTTAAACTTATTAACTTAAATAAGTATAGAGCTAGAAGCTAATTTAGAAATAGGTACCTATTTACTCTTATATCTACTAAAGCTTATATTTTAATACTATATCCTTATATACTAAGAGTAGTATTTATAAGGAATTATTTTCCTCTTATAAGCTTAAAAAGATTAAGTTTAATTAGATTATATTTATATAGGCTTAGGAAGGAATTTTTACCTAAGTCTCTTCGTTTTCCTCCTAGCTTAGCTTAAAGTTAGAGTACTCTTTAGAAGGTTATTCTTTTTTAAGTTAGTTATCTATTTTATTAATAGTAAGAAGATTAAGATAATTAAGTTTAAAATACCTAAGCTTACTATAATAGTAATAATTTATACTAGTAAAGACTTAGTTTATTAATATAGTCTTTAATTTTTTATTAGTAGAAAATAGTCTAGGAGTTTATAAAATCTTCTAAGATATAAGATTAAGTCTATATAAGAGTAGGAAGGTTTTTAAAGTAGAGCTAGATAAGAATCGAAAAGTACTTATCTTTTTAAATAATAAGGTTATACTAATTAATTTAGCTATAATACTAGTTATAGATAACTCTATATTTTAATACTTCTCTTTATCTAGAGATAAAAGATATACTACTATCTTATTAAAATTATAATTCTAATCTCTCTTAGCTAAAGTAGAGCTATCTTAGAGCTATAGTATAATCTTATCTTATATTAAGTAGAATCTTTCTAACTCTAGTATTCCTCTAAGTATAGTTATACTTAAGAAGCGTACTCTAAAATCTAAAAAAGTTTCTCTTATATAACTCTTTCTACTTATTTATAAGGCTTAAAATTTATTCTAAGTATTCTCCTTCTTATAACTAGTTAGAAAGTAGAAATTAAGAAGTTCGATTATATCTTATTAATCTTTAAAAGCTATATTACCTAAATTAGACTTATATTAGAGCTCTAAGTAGTTTTTAACAAGTTTTATAGTTATTCTCTAAATAAGAGCTTTATAAGTTTTAAGTATATAGTAATAGTTAGCGTTTACTTAGAGTCTATTATATATAGATATCTTCTATTACTTATAAGTAGGTAAAGTACTATCGTCTAAAAGTTTAATTTTCTCTATAATTTTACTTTTAATAAGTTAAAGAGCTTTTAAAGTACTTTTAGATTATAGGTATTAAAAAGGTTATTATAAAGAAGGAATATTAAAGATAGAGTCTCGCTTATAATAATAGTTTAAAGAGATAGAAGAAGGTGTTTATATAAGTTAGAGGAGACTTAGACTATAGTTATTATTTAGTAGTTATTAACTAATTTACTATACTAGGTCTAATAATTAGGTAATCTAATTATCTTACTCTAAAATTTTCTATTCTTTTTCTTAATCCTTAGTCTCTATAGCTTAGATTATACTCTATATCTCGTTTATATTAGAGAAGTCTTATTAATCTCTCTAGCTTCTAAGTACTAGGCCTTTACTTTTATTATTCTTAAGCTTCTTAGTATTCTTAGGAGTATAGTATTAAGTTAAAGACCTTTTAGTAGAAGCTTAACTTTATTATCTAAAAAGGGGCTCTATACTTAGGAGTAGAGCTTAGAAGAGACTTAGAGTTACTCTAGATTCTAATATATTAAATATTAAATTAGAAGAGGTAAAAGAGGTAATTTAGAAGTTTTCTAGATAACTATTTATATTATTAACTATTTAAATTATATATAGTAATTCCTATATAAAGAGAGTTATTAGGATTCTTAAGAATACTTAGTATATTCTAATCTCTTAATATATAAAATACGATTTTTACTAGCTATTTATATAAATACTAAACCCTAGTATTACTAGCTATCTAAGAGATCTTTAGAATCCTAGCTATTTAAGAATATATTATTATAGTCTAATTAGAGGCTAAATCGAAATCGAAATAAAAAAAAGCAACGATAAGCTTAAAAGAGATATTATAAAGACTATTACTAGTAAAGAAGAGTTATTATTTTTATATAATAGTACGAAATATATATAACTATAGTAGAGGTATATAGGAGTGTATATAATAGAATAACGTATATAGATATTAGATACTAATATAGAAGAAAATAATAACTATCTCTCTACTATACTAAATATAAACGTCTATATATAAGAAGGTTAAAAGCTTCTAAGTTCTAATAATAATAATAACCGAGCCTTGTCTAATATAGCTAATACTAAATAATAAGAGCTAAAAAGCTAAATATATAACCTCTGATCCTTTAGAAAGCTAAATATATAATATCTAAACCTTAATCCCTTCTATATATAAATATCAGATATTAATACTTTTAGCACTTTGCTTATATAAGTATCGGTTATTTATAATCTCGGCTCTAGAGGTATTAGAGATATCGGCACTACTTAGAGGTATCAGTAGTTTCACGAATGCCGACAATTTAGAATAGTACTATTATATAATAATCTAGCTATTATATAATAATCTAAGATAGCGTACTATTATAAGTACTTTTCGATTCTTACCTAGCTCTACTTTAAAAACCTCTCTACTCTTATATAAACTTAATCTTATATCTTAGAAGATTTTATAAACTCTTAGACTATTTTCTATTAATAAAAAATTAAAGACTATATTAATAGACTAAGTTCTTACTAGTATAAAGTATTACTATTATAGTAAGCTAGAGTATTTTAAACCTAATTACTCTAATCTTCTTACTATTAATAAGATAGATAATTAACTTAAAGAAGAATAACCTTCTAAAAAGTACTCTAACTCTAAGCTAAGTTAAGAAGAAAATAAAGAGACTTAAGTAAAAATTCCTTCTTAAGCTTATATAAATATAATCTAGCTAGACTTAATCTTTCTAAGCTTATAAAAAGAAAATAATTCCTTATAAATACTACTTTTAATATATAAAGATATAATATTAAAATATAAGCTTTAGTAAATATAAAAGTAAATAAGTACCTATTTCTAAATTAGTTTTTAGCTTTATACTTATCTAAATTAATAAGTTTAAAGATTTAGAGATTACTATATATAGTATCTATTTATAGATATAATAATAGTACTAAAAGCTAGATAAATTAGTTTATATAACTATATCTAAATATTAATAAATATTATATTCTTAACTACCTCTTTATTATCTTAAACCTTAAATAGTAAAACCTAATTATTAATAATAAATAATTAAACTACTTTAAAGTCCTTCTTAACTCTTTAAAAAGCTAGATTATTTAGCTAGCTAATTACTTTCTAACTCTCTACTATAGTAAGAAAATTTTACTTTCTCTTTCTAGCTAGAACTAGAAACCCTGTTTAAATTACTAGTTAAATATAAATTAAAAGGAATATACTATCTAGTAATAAGAAAAATATAAAAAAGGTAGACTTATAAATATAGTTAAGCTATTATTTCTATTTATAATAATACCTTTTAAAATTTTAATATCTAACTTTAGTCTAAAGCCTTTATAAACTACTAGTATAGCCTTAAAAGGCTAGACCTTATACTCCTTTATCTATAAAATAAGTATAAATATAATATATTATAATATAAAATAGCTTAATTTAGAATTTTATATAATAAGCCTCTATAAGCTAGATTAGGTTATTAATAAGAGATTAGCCTCTTTTTAAAATAATAATAAGATAAAAGCTCTAATATAGGCCTAACTCTTAAAGTATTACTTATTTTATAAAGACGTATTCTTAAAAGTAGCTTTTAATAAGCTCTCTTCTTACTAAGAATATAACTATAAGATTACTTTAAATAAGCTACTTCTTAACTTCTTTTTACCTCTATATTAATAGTTAACTATAAAGCTTAAAGCTATAAAGAAGTATTTTATAAAGAATCTAGATAAAAGGTTTATTATTAATAGTAATAGCCTTTTTACCTCTCTAATACTTTTTATTAAAAAAGCTAATAATAATAAGTTATAGTTTTATATTAATTATAAGAAGCTAAATACTCTAATCTAAAATAATCTCTATTTAATCTCTTATATTAATAAGCTTCTTTCTAAGATAAGAATAACTAAAATCTTTATTAAATTAGATATTAGATAAGCTTTTTATTATATTTAAATAGACTTTAAATTAAAAGAGATAACTATATTTAAAACTAGATATAGTATATATAAATATAAAGTCCTCTTTTTTAGACTTTATAATAGCTTTACTATCTATTAATATTATATAAATAATATCTTAATTAACTATTTAAATAACTTTTATATTACTTACTTAAATAATATTTTAATTTATTTAAATATTATTAAAAAATATAAGAAATAGGTTAAAAAGGTTCTAAATTAGCTTTAAAAAGTAAGACTTTAGATAGATATTAAGAAAAATAAATTTAGTATTATTAAAGTTAAATACTTAAGATTTATTTTAACTATAAAAAGACTTAAAGTTAACTCTAAAAAAGTAAAGCCTTTATAAAACTAGGTCTAACCTAATATTATAATAGATATAAAGTCTTATTTAGAGTTTATAAGATTCTATAAATAATTTATTAAAGGTTATACTAAAATTACTAAACTCTTAACTATAATAATACACCTTATAAAGTCGTTTCTATAAACACTTAAATATAATAAAGCCTTTAAAGTATTAAGAACTAGGCTACTTATTATATAAACCTTATACTACTTTAACTCTAATTATAATATAAAGGTAGAAATAGACTCTTTAAAAGAAGTAATAGCTAGTATATTCTTATAATAATATAATAGCTTTTAGTACCTTATTAAGTTCTACTTATATATCTTAGTTAGTTATAAATTAAATTAGAAGATTTATAATAAAGAACTATCTACTATTATAAAAGCTTTTAAGAAATAGTATCTTAAACTTATATTATATTAGAAGTATATTAATATATATTTAGATTATAGATTATTAGAATACTTTATAATAACTAAGCTACTTATAGCTAAGTAAGTCTAATAGATAGAGTTTTTATTAAACTTTAACTTTTAGATCTAATTTATATTTAAGAAGAGTAATTAAAAAGTAGATATATTAACTTAATATAAATAAGACTTAAAAACCTATAATTAAGCTAAATTAGATAGCTACTTATATACTCTCTTAGAACCTAATTAGTTAGACCTCTAAATTAATACTAAACTTACTTAGATCTTTTTTTAAAAATAATCTATATCTCTTAATATAATAGATATTATTCTAGAGTTAAGTTTAAACCTAATTTAAAAGTTAAAAGAAGATAATCTACACTCCTTTTAATAAAAACATTATAAACTTCTAAATAGATACTACTTCTTATTAGATAATTTACTACTTTTTAAGAATTAACTTTATATTTAAAAAAACATTAAACTCTATATAAAACTAATCTAAAAAGTCTATAACTAAGTATCTAGTACTTACTTAAGTATAAAAAAGATATATTAGTTATTAGTATAATACTACTATTAGATTAGAATGTTTTTAGACTATAAGAGGTATATAAGGAATTATTAAGTCTATAAATACTTCTATCCTTAATAAACTAAGTAATAAGGCTTTCTTTACTCTTTACTTATATCTAACTATCTTATATAATATTTATATATAGATTTTAAATTATTTTTAAAAAATAAACATAGATTTAATACTATATTAGTATTTATTAACTAACTTAGAAAAGATTTAATATTAATACTCTACTACTTAACTATAGATACTAAAAGCTTAGTTAAACTCTTTATTTAATCGATTTACTATTTTAGTTACTACTCTAAATTAATTATATCTAATTAAAGACTTTAATTTATATTATTATTTTAAACTAAATTTTATTAAATAATTAGTATTAAGCTTAAGCTTAGTACTACTTACTATAAATAAATAAATAGATAGATAGAGATAATAAACTAATATATTAATTAGAGACTAAGGCTCTTTATAACCTATTATTAAGATAACTAGAGTAAATTAATCTCTCTAATAGATAGAGTATAAATAATACTTTTATATTTATTTATTAGTATAACCTCTTATTAGCTTAAGTTTAAACTTAACTTAAAGACTTTATAAAACTAGAATATACTAAAGACGTCTATTCTCTAAGAACATCTTAACTATAATAAGATAGTAAAAGTAGTCTAATATATATACTCTACTTAGAGAATAGCTAAAGATAATATAAGTAAGACTTAGAAAAGAATAAAGAATAGTATAAATTAATACTAAAGAGCTATTAACTAAGATATTAGAGATAAAGTCTACTTATCTACTAAGAATCTTAAGATAAATTATCTTAGCTAAAAGCTTACTAAATAGTAGATAAGACCTTTTAAAATACTAGATTATATAAGATACTTCTATAAGCTAAAACTTCTAGAAAGATTATTAATTTATAATATTTTTATCTCTAATATACTTTTAAAAGACCTAAATACCCTCTTATTAGAATAAGAGGCTTTAAAACTCTTACTAGATATTATTAAAAGTATATAAAAATAAGAAGTATAAGAAATACTTAGTAGTAGACTTTTTAAAAAATAGCTATAATATTAAGTAAAATAGATTAGATATAATTTAGATCCTACTTAGTATCTTATAGATAATTTTTAGAGTTTACTATATTATCTAAAAGACTTTTATACTAAATATCTAAAAGAGCTAAGACTACTTTAATACCTCTCTAAATAGCTTAATATATAAGAATTAAATAAGAATTAAGTAAAAGAGTTAATTTATAAAACTCTATTAATACTCTTTAATTCTAGTTACTCTTAATAAGGAACTTATAATAAAAACCTAAGATAAAATACTAACTAGTAGGAATGTTTAAAGTTAATAAAATAAAGAACTAAGACTAAGTTACTACTAAAACAGGGCCTACTAACTCTTTCTAGGCTATAGTCTCTTCTTCTTCTAACTTATTATTCTCCTTTTTACTCTTTTAAGCGTAAAGAGCCTAAATCGACTCTTCCTCTACTACCTTCTCCTTATAAGAACGCTTCTTACTTTAGTAACCTCTTATAACTAGCTTTAGAGAAGACGCCTATAAACTCTTTAGATAGGCTTTAAAGAGAACTTAAACCTAGGTTTAGATAGAGGTCCTACCTTCTATAATATAGTATAAGAACTATTAAATATTAGTAACTAAAACCTCTCTAATAAGTAAAGAGTACTTATAGTAATCTTAGTATAAAGCGTCTAAGTCTCCTCTAAGAGAGTAAACTATACCTCTAAACTATTCTTTAGTACCTCTATACTAGTAATAACTAATACCTTATCTAAGGCCTTAATAGCCTTCTTAACCTCTCTCTTCTCCTCTTTACTTTTAAGCTTACTAAACTCCTTCCTAATAAACTATAATAACTACCTAAGTTAAAATAGATTTAGTATATATTTAAGATAAAACTTACTAGGATATATATAATATTCTACTTTATATAGTACTTATACTTCTTCGACTTTAGCTTCTTAAAAGTATATATATAATCTCTATTCTAAGATTTTACCTAAAGATACTAAACGTAGTAGACTTAGTAGATAGCTAGAAGTATACTAGGAGGATATAGAAGAGGTATTTTACTATATTAGATTAGCCTTAAATTAGGTCTAATTAAGAAGAGATAAACTTACTTTTATATATATATATATAATATATATATTCTAAGAAGATAAGTTAGTATATAAGGATATATCTAATTAAAAGGTATTCTTACTATTTATATTATTTAAATAAAAAGAAAAGAAGAAGAGAAGTTAGAATTAGAGAAAAGTCGTCTACTAATATACTACTTATAATAATAGCTATTACTTTATAATTATTATTTATTATTTAATAATTACTATTATAATATATAATAATAGTAAGAATATAATAACTCTATAGTAGTATA
>LLCB01000372.1:0-51105 GCA_001414345.1 Hymenoscyphus infarciens | reverse complement strand
TCTATAATAATCAAGTATATATAATTTTAGTACGATTAAATAGCTAGAATATATAATTCTCTTAACTTCGTAGTATAATTAAGTGTAAGAGGTGGTGGTAGAGTACGTCGAATTATAATATATTTAGGCGTAAAAAGTCGATTTTCCAAAATGTCCGAGAGGGTCGCTAACAGCCACCATACTTTAGTTAGTCTTGGATGTTGACATCACGATGTGTTGTAGTCTTGAATTCATGACGTAAACCTCCCTCACACTAAGATAATTTACCTGGCTACGTACGTACGGCATCCCGATCGACTAAATCGTATAAACGGAAATTGGGAAATCGCAAAATGTAACTTCTTATAGGTAGAAAATAGAAGGGGTTTTAAAGCTAGAATTCTCTCTCTCTCTCTCTCTCTCTCTCTCTCTCTCTCTCTCTCTCTCTCTCTCTCTCTCTCTTCTCTTTACTATTTAAAGCTAGCTATTAATAGTAGTATAAGAGGAAAGAACCTCTCTTATTTAATAATAGCAGGGATTATAGCTAGTGTGTCTATAGCTAGTAGGTAGCAGTATATAGATTTTAACGCTAGCGTATCTACTATCGTTATTCTTACTATTACTTACTTAATAAGTAAGAGAAAGAATAAGAGAAAGAAGGAGCGGGAGAGAGGGAGAGAGGGAATTCTTTACTCAACTCCTCTTATCTATACTAGGAAAAACATTCCCTCGAGCTTTAAAATATTTACTTACTCTTTTCTCTTTTTCACTTCTCTCTTTTCTTCTTCTCTCTTTTCTTCTTCCTCTTTTCTTCTTCCTCTTTTCTCCTTCCTCTCTCTCCCTCGCTCTCTCTTCTTTATTACTAAGAGAAAGAGAGAAGAAGAGAGAGAAAACTAGAGAGATATAGTAAGACAGAGAACTCGAGTAAAGACAAGAGAAGCGGCAACTTAAAATTTAGAATTTATAACATCTCTTCTAGCCCTGAGATATGTAGTACTTAACGAATTACACTCTAAACACTTAAACTTTTACGTCTTGCTATTTCGTCGTTTTTTGGCCTTTGGTATATCTATAGTGTATAGTGTATAGTGTATACAGGACTCTCTACTGGCTGGCTGCCAGTAATCAAATACTCTCCGCATTCTGAATCGTGGTGTGGATATAGATGCTTACTTGCTTACTTACTTGCTTATCTCACAAGAATAAAATGTCTACAAGAACAATGGAGAAAGGTGAGTTAGGACGACCGCGAGATTACTAAAGAATATATCTCACATGAGGGGGAAATCTTAAAAGGAGAGCTTCGCTTATGCTGGTTTCTTCGTCCTCTCTCTATTCCTGGGTTCTGCGTTGAGAAGAGTGAGTCCTGGGCTGTGTTGCGACGTTACAGTTGTTTTGTTTTGAGAACACATCCGGTCGAAAGTTTACGTTGAAGAGCCCATAACTTGAGATAGTGGAAGGAATAGGAAGAACCCCTGATTTGACAGAGTAAAGAGTCAAGAGGGTGATGTGTTGACTTATATTTCTGGAAAAACTAGAGGTAATTTATGAAGGGGATGATGTTGTACGAAGTAGTTTCTATGTCAGCAATATTTGGTTTTTTAATTCGTTTTCAAGGCAAGCTATGTCTTGACTTACTGAATACTTAGTGTGGGGTTCCAGACTCACATGCTTGATTCGATATCGAAAATTCTCACCAACTCAAGTCACATCAACTAGTCACTACCTCAAGCGAAATTCATAAAGAAACCTCTCATTAAAAAAACAATTTCTATCAAACACGTCTCCCCTTATTAATCTTCTGCGTAAAAGCACGTCATGTCTAAAACCATGTAAACATCAGAGAGGAGTATCTCATAATCCCATAGCAACTTTGAACTTCAAGAATGAAGCCTCATCGCTCATAATATGTACTGTCTGTCAACCCCGTCGTATAAAAAAGAGAAGGAAAAAGGAAAAATCCATGCGATTGGAACAAACTCCATCCATCCACGATAGCATGCCAGCAAAGTAAAACAATGCAAATTGGGTACCCCTTGCTCCATGCTCCGGTGACATCGTTCTCGTTCTCAGTTCTCGTTCAAAGAAAAGAATGCAATAATATGCCTCCATGCTCCGGTGTCGTTTCAATGGAAAAAGGATGCAGTAAAATGCCTCCATGATCCATTTCTTGCTCGCGTCATCATCGCTTCAATCAAAAAAAAAAGAATGCAGTAAAAAGACAGCAGAAACACATCAACTCCGAGCCTCTCCTTCGCTGCACATTCGTAACCCTCGGTAAGGAAAATATGCAGTCTTCTGCGCCAGAAAGCAATGACCACAATTTCGGTCCCTCAATCACGCTTCAACCTATTCCTCCACTTCGCATTAACACTCGTATCCCCACAAACCAGCCCCGAAAAACCAATCCCATCAATCCCCCAATGATTAGCTTGGATTGCATCAATAACCTCATAAAAGACATCTGGCGGTCTAGTCCCAGGGTATCTCTCCTTCCATATATCCTTGAGATGTCGCGCAATAAACGGAGTAATAGGTCTATCCTTCCAGAACGTGTGATCCTTAACACCATCTCCCACAACCAGAGACAGCTCCCTCAGATTCGGGAACTGCGCGATAGCATTAAAAAACATGTCGTTGTCACCCTGAATCCAATAGAGCATAGGAATGCCGAGGTTTCGGACTCGTAGGAGGTCTTTATCGTGGAGAGTCTCGGAGATGTCTTTGAGTTGATTGGGGTCGGGATGGCGGATGAAGAATCGGTCGAGCTTGAAGTCCATATGGATTCGTGCCTGGCCTCCAGTCTTTGTTCCAAAGGTAACCTTGTAATGCTCCAGAGCTATTCGGCGAGAAAGTTGACAAGTTCGTAAGAGAGGTGGTGACAAGGTATAAGCAGCAATCCTATTTCTTGTCTTTGTCTGTCCAACTGTCACCTCCCAAGTATCCAATCGGACCCTAACATCGCGCTTATGGATCAAAGCATACCTCCATATCATTTCCTTGACCTCATTAGGTAGCAGTGAAAACGAAGATAGATTCACGTTTGGTTTGAGATGACGCTTTCTGTCCAAAGCAATCAATGGAATGACGCCGCGCTCAAGATAGTTTCGGTATGTTGCGAAGATTTCTGCCCGTTGCTTGCTTCTCAGGTTATTCTCCAACCAAGAGATCAAGGTATAGTCCTTGTCCCAAGAACCATGTCCCAAGTCGGTGGTCCTCACTCGTGGATCGTAAGGCAAGGCTTCGATGGGCTTGCGGCCGGGCTTGCAAAGAACGTCTGGAACCTTAAAGAGTTTCTCGCGGATAGGGGTTGTTCCAGAATTCTTTTGAAAGGAACCGCTCTTTTGTGTAGGTAACTTGGCGACTTCAGAGTAAGATGACTTGGCGATTTGCATTGGGGCCTTCTGTACTGCAGGAGGCTTAGCAGCTGTGGAATAAGTCCATGTGGGAGCTGTGTTTTCTTCAGAAGGATCTGACTTCAGCCAATCAATTTTCTTCTTGGTCTTTCGTCCATTTTTGCTAGCCGATGGCCCTGACTTGGCAGGAAGGTTATTTGATGATGTTTCCGTTGATGGATTGTTGTCTTCGGTGGCAGTGCCTGGATGAGTCTTCGTGACCAACTCTTTCTTCTCTTGTGACGGCTCTTTTCTGAGTCTTTGGGCTGATCGCTGAGAAGACTCGCCCTTAAACGGTCGAGCTGGCGAAGGCCCATTCAATTGTTCCAATGAGTTCTCTTCTGGCTGGGGGTCGATAGTAAACTGATTCTCGAAAGGTCTTGTTGAAATTTGCTTGAAACCATTCTCCTTTGACGCCTGAAGTTTTTGTGGATGGAGAACATGCGAATATTTACACGCTCTTCCATGTCTACACCAGCCAGTACGGGAGTAGAAATTGCACACACCCTTGGGAAAATTTGTTCCCGAGGAACTTGGCTTGGCGGTGTGCGGTTGAGGAAAACTTTGACTGCCAGACTCTTGAAAGGGAGGATCCATCTTAGAGTTGTGCGAAGATGCATGCTCATGGACCTGTGCTGGGATTGAGGTTGTATCAATGGATGTTGAAGTCTCTTGTCTGATGTCCTGGGAACCTTTTCTCTTCTTTGCGATGGCCGCTTCCCTGAGGGCTGGGTCGTGGTAGTATGGACACTCGATACCTTGGACCAGACGGGAACATCCGAGTCCTCGAAGAATCCAGCCACTATTATACTGTTTGCATCCCTCCTTTGGGCGAGATGTAGATGGCGCAGGGTCAGCGGTGGTTCTCAAAGGCCTATTATGAAGTTAAAAGTTAGGACGGCGCTTGCTGCTTGCTGGAAAGTCAAACTTACACGGCAGTCAAACTTTCCCTAGAAGGATGCGCTTGAGCCTCTTCAGGCGGCATGTTGTCAGAAAGCTATCCGACAGCCTTGACGGGATGGAGGAAGGTATCAGACGTGTGGAAACCAGATCAAAGTCGAGACCGAGACGCGGTTGTGGTTGAGGATGATTTTGAGTCAGCGTCAGTTTCGGTGTACATGGAAGAGAGGATGAGGGTACGTCCATACAAAAATTGAAAACTTAGACCCTTGTGTAACCGAAATTACCAGGCATTCACGCTAGTATTTCGGCTATTGCTGGCTGAACCTTAGGTATTGTGGCAAGAAATCTGGCTTCCTATTGTTAGAGAGTCAATTGGCCAATTGGCAATAGGGCGGGTGCAGCCGCTAGTCGTGCACTAAGGACCACCAACCAGCTGAGGGTTGCAAACCCTAGTATTTCATTGCTTGAATACTGCAGCTATCCGCGCAGGGGTTTGGAGTAGTTGGGAAACAAAGAGCAGCCTAAGCAGGAGATGCTAGCGTGAGCTGTAAGTAATGAGGGAGATATTAAAAGTAGCGTACATGACGTTATTAAGTTTACAGGTTTTCACTTTAGCAAATCCCCTATATAGATGAGTAGATTAGCTTTGAATTGCAAGCTAGCTGAATCAAAAAAGAAAATATACTTGCAAAGCTGTTTTCTTGGACAATGTCAGGGAATGAACCTTTTAGTTAAATGCCCCTGATCTACTATAAAAAACCTATGGTACATGTGCTTTTCAGAATTCGTTCTCATCGCTGCCTGCTATGATCACATTATTGACCTTCAGTACCATGCGACAAAGTTGGGTTGCCAGCATCAACTGCTGTCTCTTCCCAATCAACGGATCAATGACAAATGCATCTTTCATGTCATTGCTTCCAGTTTGCATACAGTCCACTCCCAGTCTGGTGTTCTTCTCAGTAACTTGTCGACTTTTGATACTGGCAAGGGTCTCGATAGGTGATAATCCAGAATTCTCAGCGAGGGCCATTGGGACAGCATCCAGAGCATCCGCAAATGCTCTCATAGCGTACTGTTCAAGTCCTGGCGATTTGACAGCAGCATCTTCTACGGCAAGGGAGCATGCAATTTCTGCTGCCCCACCGCCGTAAACGACACGGTTATCCCGGACAAGATTTCGGACAACGCAAAGAGCATCGTGAAGAGAGCGCTTGGCCTCATCGATGATCTAAATAACAATGTAAGCATATTTCACTCGTGGTTGAGAGAAGATATAATTACCATCTTGTTGCTGCCCCTGACGAAAATCGTGACAGCTCTTGTGTTTGCGCACTCCTCAATCACCAACATCTTTTCTCTTGTCGTGCCAAAGCTCATCTCTTTGACGATGCCGGCCTTGCCAAGTTTTGCTGCTGACAAGTCCTCGAATCTGGGTACTATCCGACCGTTGGTTGCAATAGCAATCAGCTCAATTTCTGGTCCTCCTACCCATCTGACGGCGGGTAGTTTGTTTTGGAGCAGGAGATGGTTTGCCTCGTCATCGAAACCCCACTGACAAATGACAAGATTTGCACCGGTATCCTTGATCTGCTTGATCATCTCCTCAAACTTCTCCTTCTCGTAGTTCTGTAATTTCTTGAACTCCTCCACACTTGTGATATCCAACTTGTGCTTGGTCTTTGGCTTCGGTGGCTCGAAGGCGCATGTCAAGATAGCAATCTTGGCATCTCGAACCTCGCTCGGCATCTGTGGGTGGGAGAAGTCCTTGTCGACAATTACGCCCTGGATGAGTAGAGAATCCTCGAGTGATCCTCCAACCTTTCCATCAACCTTGATCAAATCGAAATCGACATCTTTGCGTTCAAGATCCGCGACGGAAAGAATAGCATCCACTGCGATGTTTGCAAACTGGTCGTGGGCCTTGGAAACGATCTTGCTTCCCAAACTCGTTCTTGAGACCTTGACCAAGTTCTCTCTGTGTGTTTTGGTAAACTCGATAGTATCCGCGATCCTCTCCAACTCTGCAACCGCAATATCACAAGCCTGATCGTAACCATCTGCTATTCGGATTGGGTGGATTCCCTTGTCGATGAGTTCCGCAGCCTGTTCCAATAATGCACCTGCCAAAACCACCACACCCGTTGTGCCATCCCCAATCTCGTCGTCTTGTGATTTCGAGAGCTCTACAAGGAGCTTTGCCACATGGTTCGAAATCTCCATCTGTCCCAGAATGGTGGCGCCATCGTTTGTGACTGTGATGTCTCCGTCCGAGGAAATTAGGATCTTGTCGAGTCCGCGGGGTCCTAATGAGGTCTTGACAATATTGGCTACTGTTCGGGCGGCGAGGATATGTGACTTGACGGCTTCGTTTCCGTGTTGGCGCTTCTTCTTTCCTTGACTGCAAAGGAGTTAATGATGGTGAGCCCGCTGGAAGGGGGAGGACTTCTTACTCTCTAACCACGATGAATGGCCGTCCTTGTTCGTCCTTGATGACCGAAGCTGTAGCAGATATTTGTTAGCATACAAGGTCCACCTCCAGTTGCCTTTCTTGCATACCCTGGGACATATCAATATCTACAAGGCATCAGTTAGCTTAGGTCTCCAGAGTCCTTGGTCAGGTACTCACTCATCGCCATGTTGGGAGAAAATGAGGGTGGTCGTAGCTCGTAAACAAGTCGTTATGCACCCCAACAAATAAAAAGCACTTGACAAGAAAATTAGGTGGTTTTGTATCGCTTCTATGTCATTAACGCGATCAACCTATTCAAGTCGCGTTGGAAAGCTTTTGCTTCGAAATTATTAGCGGGCCTCAGGCAACCAGGCAACAATATTTGTGAGAGTATCACGTTACCACAGCCCCCTGTCAACACCTCACTCACTTATCTTCCTTGAGCTTCTTTCCTCTTCGTTACTTTGAGCCAACTATGAGGCTGGCCTGCAAAGGACACTGCTAGCAAAGAGCTGGCTCTGAAGATTCACCCCAGCTATATTTCCTCTTGCTTTTCAGCTCATACGGGCTTACTTATCGGGAGGGGCACTCGAACAGGATTCGAGGCGCCAGGTCATCCTCTGTGAGTGACATGCTTCCGGAACGGATAAGGAAACTTTCCAAAGGCTTGATGTGAGAGCATCCGTTAACGTTTCAAGGATACCCACCTAATAGTCGAAAAGGGATTGGAAGTCTAGGATGCTCTTACAACGATGATCGATGGACAGAATTTAAGAGCTGTCCTAGGCATAGATGCGGTCAAAATTAGGCTATTTGTCTAATATTGTGATCATCTGTAAGTAGCTAGTGGCCAGGATATACCATGAACACTTGAGATTTCATATCTTCGCTATCTAGTAAGAGTCCTTGCGACATTTCTCATAAATCTATTTAAGACGAGCTACACGATATTAAATACTATTCCAGTAGGTCTGGGACAATGAAGTCAATTTGACATGGGATATTTGAGTTTGAAATCTTCTTGTAAGTAAGTCTTGGTAGTTTAATTTAATTGTTGAAAACTTTTAGACTAATATAGGCATTTCTTTTCAGGTAACCTAAGGTAGACCTGGTCGAGCCATCGCCTGTGGTATCTGACCTCGGCCGTTTTTCTCTCTCTATTCTATTGTTGATTGCGGATTTTATTTCTCCACAAATAACTCCTCTGGATAGACACTGGGGATGTAGGGCGTTTGAGAAGGTAGGGAAAATGGAGGGATCGATAAAGGTACTTTGGGGGTGGCGGGGAACTCGATGCCCCAGCTTCGGTGCTATAAGGTGTAAGGCTTAAAAGGTTTTTATCTTCTCAATTTTCCGGTCCATATATCATATATTCCAGGCTATCTGTCGGAGGAAAAATATCTCTTTTGGACCTGTGTAATTCCTGCTAACAATTGTGATCTTATAGTTTAGTAGGAATGTGTTCTTCTTTTTTTTAATTTGACAACCTCGTAAGCACGAGTGTCTTAAGATCTATTTGTTTAGTTATCCTTGTCTGGCTTAAGCTTGTCGTTCCTAACACACACGATTCTCAAGATCAATAGAAGGTCCCGTCGAGTCCCCCGCCCTCGTGGTCGGATTTTCAGGGACCGAGTTTAAAAGGTCGTTTCTAGTCGTTCTAGTCGTTCCTAGTCGTTCCTAGTCGTTCCTTCCTTAAGCTTGAATAGACCTCGCGACCGAAAATGGATTAGCGCCGAGTATAAACGCCCCCTTTCGGCTTCACGGCTTCACGGCTTCAAACTTTTCTCGCTCTCTTCTCTTTTCAGGTTGGAAGGAAAGTGGCGCGTTCTGCCGGTGCCTTGGGCGCTCAGAGTCTCCCGTCGTCTGGTCCGCTGCGTGCGGTGCGGGCTTCGATGAACCACCACACAAGACAAGGCCGCTTGTAGCTTTTCTTCAAGGGATCATCATCTCCTTTTCGACCTCTTGATCGATGTTCTTGTTAT
The DNA here is from genome assembly GCA_001414345.1 of Hymenoscyphus infarciens. Lineage (NCBI taxonomy): Eukaryota > Fungi > Ascomycota > Leotiomycetes > Helotiales > Helotiaceae > Hymenoscyphus > Hymenoscyphus infarciens. The sequence goes on along the minus strand of LLCB01000372.1, from coordinate 42,394 downwards.
ATAGGCCCAAATATAGGTATTTGACGGCAATTCGTGTGATCAGTTCGTTTTGCGGGGTAAATGTGCCGATTGGCTACTAACGTTCAAAAATGAGGCTATATTTACTGCCGCATCAGTTTTTCCACAACGGAGAATTCATGGAGTTATTGAATTTATAGCCCTGAGAATTTGGATGCCGGGGGTCGTGCTTGATTAAATACATAGATAATTCCGACCCCGAGTTCTTTTTGTTGGCTTTGGTCGTCCATCTCGTTCACGTTCCATCGCGCTACCGAAATCATGAAGGTCAATTCATTGCTTTGGGGTCTTGCTTTTCTTTCCTCTTTGGTGACTGCACAGTTATCCGGACGAGTGGGGCCGACTACTACTCGTGAAGCTAAGAGAGCGACGAAAGTTTGCAGTGTTCTCAGTTACGGGGGTGTTGCAAGCAAAACCTCCGACATTGGACCACCATTAGCATCCGCATTTGCGGCTTGCAAGAATGGAGGAACAGGTAAGGCCATATCAAACCACCAATACCATCTATACGACTAACTAGTGGCAGTTTATGTACCACCCGGTGATTACGGAATGTCTACCTGGGTTACCATGACTGGAGGGAAAGCTTTTGCTCTTCAACTTGATGGGATCATTTACAGGACCGGGTACATGAACATATCGTCTTTCGAATTGAGATGGCATTGCTAATGATGGATGAAGAACTGCTGGAGGCCACATGATCATAGTTGAGAAAGGGACCGATTTCGAGTTTTATAGTAGTACATCCAAAGGAGCTGTCCAAGGCAATGGGTACACATTCCATGCGCGTAACGTCCCCCACTCCACTTCCTTCTATTCTGCCAAGCTCATAGATTTCAGAGGATACATACGGACCTCGTATTCTCAGACTTGTCGGAACAAAAGACTTCTCAGTCCATGATATCGCATTTGTTGATTGTCAGTATCCCTTTTGAAAATTATGGCACAAGCTAATCCTAGAATAGCTCCTGCGTTCCATTTTGTCATAGACAACTCAAGCAACGGGGAGGTCTATAATATGATCATTCGAGGAGGTAATCGGGGTGGACTTGACGGGATCGATATATGGGGAAGCAACATCCATGTCCACGACGTTGAAGTTTCCAACAAGGACGAATGTGTGACTGTGAAGAGTCCTGCCAACAACATTTTGATTGAAAACATCAACTGCAATTGGAGTGGTGGGTGTGCGATGGGATCCCTGGGAGCGAATACTCGTAAGTTCATATCCGGCAGTGATTGTGGAAGCGGATAACCAACGGCCATTGCGCAGAGATATCCAACATCCTCTACCAAAACATCTACACCTGGCAATCAAACCAAATGTACATGATCAAATCAAACGGCGGCAGTGGAAGTGTCACCAATTGCCAATTTAACAACTTCATCGGCCACACCAACGCCTACAGTCTAAACCTCGATGGATTCTGGTCCTCAATGTACGTGAATCTCCCTCTAAAGTACCTCTTCAAGTCGCATTCATCACCTATTCTCATTTACAAACCTCCGTAACAGGACAAAAGCGGACGGTGACGGCGTCTCCTACAAAAATATCAGCTTCAGCGATTGGCGAGGCACAGCCACGAACGGCGTCCAGAGAGCTCCAATCCAAGTCCTCTGTCCCAGCAGCGTTCCTTGCACAGATATGAAGATTAATGATTTCGCGATGTGGACTGAAGCGGGAAGTTCGATACTTTATAAGTGTCAGAATAGTTTTGGGTCGGGGGCTTGTCTGGGGAGTGGGAGTGGGAGTGGGGCTTATACCAAAACGGTTACTGTTGGTTCTGCGCCGTAAGTTTTGCTTGTTCCTTGCTTGCTTTTCAATTCTTGATGTTCGAGGGGGACGGGATGGGTAATGGGAGAGGTGTGCTGACGAAGAGAATAGAAGTAATTATGCGGCTCCTACTATGCCGGGACAATTGAATACCCTGGCTATCACGGCTAGTATTCCGATCCCTACGATTCCTACTACTTTCTTTCCTGGCAAAGTACCTGCCAGTACGCTTCTTGGGCATTGAGCCCTTATGGATGGTTCTCGGAATCTTGTGATAGCATGAGGACAGGACCTCTTGGGGGGTGAGCAGTTGGATTGGTGGGTGGTACTGAGTGCCTTTCTGTATATATTTCGCTCTTTTCGCTTGTATGTATTTTACCTACATGAGTACTTATGCTCGATGAATTGCTACTGCCGTTTTGCTTGCCTGTATTTTCTTGTGTTTTCGATATTATTAAGCTAGAATACATATGAATCTACACAAAAAAAGCTTGCCGTGTCAATTCCAGGTGCGGTGTCCAGTGGTGGAAACACTTTGAAATTCTCAATACAAGTCTTGATTTGCCTTCGAAGTCCTGGTTGGTTGAAGTTTGCAACTGGTATCCTTTTTGCAGAACTGACCCATTATGTGAGCACCCAAGTGAATTAAGTAGTGCGTCTGTTACCTTTCAGACAGTTATACATTTGAAGGATGTTTAGAAGAACAAGGTTAAGTAAATAAAGTCTAGAGGCCATCAAGACTATATAGTACAAAGTAAGGGAAACGGTCTTTCTTCCGAGTACATTTACCTCATTGGGAACGCGTTCGAGGCGTTGTTGGAAGTATTGTTCGTGAAGAATGAGAAAGGGGATTTCTCAGGGGTTTTCTCGATTGCCCTAAATTTCCTAGACAATATCTATATTTGTTCCATAATATCTGATAGCACTTGTTTAGCAAGAATGATCGAGGCTATCTAGAATAATTAAATCAAGTAATATGAGTTTATTACTCTTTAAAAGTAGTTAGTATAAGGTACTTATTTAGAGGTTACTCGTCTAATGTAGAGAATTCAAGACGTCGGGAATACTTAAACTAAGTATAGGTAGTTTGGGTCTCGCAAAGGGTTGAACTATAATTGCAGAATTGGTCAATTACGGAACTGCCATTGAATTCCATTTGGGCTCTGTTCAGTTCATGGGAACAAAATACCACCAGCAACATCGCACTTCGCTTATGGATGTCCAAAGTCCTTCTTTTTCACCCAAGTCTGACTATCTGACTGTCTAAATCTAACCCCATGTATAGTACAGTACATTATAAACATCAACACCCATCGAAAATACTTGGAATTATTCACAATCTAGTTAGGTTAGTTGAAGTTGCTCCTCAATGTTGGGGACACATACCTAGCTCTAGTCTCCGCATTCTTCTTCACAACCTCACTCTCCTCATCCAATGCCCAGTATTTATTCCCAACAATTCGTTTCGGCTGTGGTAAGAATTCCAAATATGAAGCAGTAGTGTACAAGCCAAGTTGTACATCGGTAATTTCATCAGCTTTTCCGCTCTCTCGACCCCGTTCTCTCGCCTTTCTCTATTTTTGGGAGTTTGGTTTAGACTTACTAGTGGCCTGCTCCACATCCAAAGGTGGCAAATAAAGGAATCGTATGGTGTGTTTCAAAGTTTCGAGTGCATCATCTCGTGTTACCATTCCAGAGAGTTTGACGAACATCTTTGATCTTCGAACTCGGAGGTCTTGGTATTTCTTGAGAGTGGTGGTGATTTGAGATGTCGTTGGATGTGGGTTGGTTTTGAGAAGGGAGAAGAGACAGTTTGTTAGTGTTGCAGCACTTTCGATTGCTTCTGTGAAGAGAAATTTGTTAGTACTTCCATCACGGGGAGACCGGGGCTTTCAAGTTTCTTACGATTTCCGCCTTGTCCCATCTTAGTCCTGAATTAGTACTCGAACGTTAGAAATCATCTTGAAGAACACTCACATTAGGCGTCATCTTATGAATACTATCCCCAACACAAACGACCCTCCCCCAACTCCAAAACTCATGATTCGCCTCCTCAAGCGGCAGGTAAGAAATAGCAGTCGTATTCTTCATCAAGTCCTTCAGGGTAATCTTATCCGTGAAGTGGAAGTCTCCATACTCCGCAACTTGTTTTTCCATATCTTCTTTGGTATATCGAGGAATGTCTTGGCCGAAGTACTTTTTGTCTAGCTTGGAGAAAAAGAACCATTGCGGGAGACCATGTTTGGAAACGAACGCTAGAGAGGATCTGTTGATGTCGGAGGAGATGTGGCCGTCTCCGGGGGAGAGGGAGGAGATGAAGGTTGATATTCCGAAGATGGCGTTGTATTCTGCTGAGACCTCTGAGGCCACGTCAGTACTTATTTCGACATCTCCATGAGTATTGACTTGATCCTCCCCTTCCTTCTGGAAAGGATCGAATAAGCTCAACTCTTTTAACGACCCAAATCCCGACATGAGTCTTTGAACGAAATCCGAGAAAGCAGAATTGAATCTTTCTAGACTCCAATAAACAAAAAAAAACTTACTATTCAAATCCCTCTCCATCAACCCCGGAGCCTCCTCCTCAGCAATCCTCTGCATCTCCTGTCTCGTCCGACTATGCACTCCATCAACCCCCACAACAAGATCGCCCACAAACTCGCTCCCATCCTGACACTTCACCCTGACCTCATCCTTCCCGTGCTCAAAAGAAAGAATCTTCTTATTCAAATGAATCTTAGACTTATCCTCCAATTGCTCATAAAGACTAAGCAAAAAGGTTCTTCTCTCCGCAATTCCCAATTGGTATCCCAATCTTGTCACAATCAGCCCAGTCCCCCCTTTTCGTCAACCACCAAAAAAACAAAAACAAAAATAAGGTCACAACACAAAAAAGGACGAATGGAGAACACACCTATCCTCCACCAATGTCGGCCAATCCTGACGATTGATTAAAGTCCCATCACTCTTCCTCCGATACTGCACCGCCATCCTCGTAAGAAACCCCTTCATCGGATCCAAAACCCCAAGTTGATCCAAAATCCTCGATCCATTAGGCATAAGTACTATCCCCGCCCCCAGCTGCGGCGAAAGCGTATCTCTTGCTTCGAGAAGTATGTAATTTATGTTTGCTTGCGAGAGCATATGGGCCATTGTCAGACCGGCCACGGAGCCGCCTACTAGGATTACGCGGAATTCTCGGGGTTTGGCTGGTTTGGACATTTTGAGAGCGATGGTGTTGAGTTTAGGATTGGGGAATGAGTCTCCGAGTCAATGAATGGGGATTGAGAAGGATTTCTTTAAGGGTGTACTAGTATTTGACCGAGGTCGTCGAGCTGCGCTTATTGCTTGAAATATGGGCCCTAAAATCTCACCAGGCGTAAGCAGGGAGGGGGAAGTTCCCGAGATGCTGGTTTACATTTTTGATTGGAGGGAATTTCTTTTTCCCTCTAATCAATCGTTCGGCTCCACTCTCACCCGCGCCTTCTAGGTGAGAGAGCACTACGTACTCGAGTACACTTTTTAATATACCAAAAACACCTTAACTAGCCTCTAATAACTCCCTACCTTTGCTATTAAAAATACTCTAATAGCTTCCTACTATTAATATATATCTTAAACTTATATTTAATCTTTGAAATATAATTATATCTTCTATATTCTAGTTTTTACTAAAAATCTTTAGATATTTAGTAGTAGCTTTTCTAGAAACTAGATTTAAGAACTCGATAAGTTCTATTAAATAAATCTTATTTTATATTTTTATTTATTAAGTTTTAAATAAAATATTCTATTTAAATTAGAGTATAATAAAGCGTTTATTATTTTATTATATATTTTTTAAAAACTAATATTTTACTAATAAATCCTCTAAGAGATTTTTTAAGAACCTACTATAAGTTACGCTATTATATAAAAAAGATAAGTAAACCCAAGTATCTAGTTACTTAAAGCTCTATTCTAAGTTTTTAAATAAATTAATAGAAGCGTTCTTTTATAATTAGTAGGACAAGTCGCTGATTTTGAGTATGTTTTTAGCGATTTTAGACCGTGAGCACGGAGTAGTGACACCCACTGTTACCATGTCTTACTTGAACGCCGATGAAGACAAGTAAAGTTAAAAACACAGCCAGCATAAGATCCTGGTTTGTTGATACAACTTTGTATTCTCCAGAAAATCCTGTTCTTACAATATGGCGAGCGAGAAAACAACTGGGTATCAATGTTTTCAATTCAAAAATCGCTGGTAGGACCCCCCGCAGAAACAAAAAACAACTTGTATATCAAACTCCCAAATTTCTATATGTATTGTGCCCGGCGCTCCACTTCCCTGGCATCCCGAGCTGCTTTGACGGCCCTAAGTTGCCACCAAGGAAGATAACCTTTCCACAGAACTAATTCCTTGCGTTCCTTTGTAGCAAATTCCCTGTTCCACACATCCCATGAATGACTTTCCCAAAAGTCTTCATCCATTTCCATGCATTCTTCAAATCCAGCCAAGGTCATGGGATTACCACCATAACCATGTTGATTGTAATCCAGTATTCTACTGAGATGAAGATCGTGGTTCTCGGACCCGGCGATGCTGCAATTGAAATCGAAGACTTCAATGCCAGCGAGATGCAATCTTTCTAGGGCAAGAGCTCTCATATCTTCCACGAGTTGCTCTGCACCCGAAGCTGAATTTGGCCATGCGTCGTAGTTATGATATATGGAGGTATTGGAAGGAGTTGTGACTTCGATAGCTTCTATCAAGGACAAGTGATTAACACCAGGATGCCTTCGTAACAGACCAGAAAGAGTCGTTGGCATTGTTCGGAAATGGGCCAATTTCTGAGTTTTGAGATTGGGGAACGTGAGGCAAGAGGCGTCGAACAGTACACCGAGATCGTCGTGGATATATACAAATGCATGCTACTGATCGATTGGTCTATGTATGCCGAGGTCTAGTGAGAGATGCGCGAGAGCAGTAAGTGCTTCTAGTATCTTAGGAACATCTGCCCATCGAGCACTGGCTACCGGATGAGTCTCGTCGTCCCAGCCATCCCACATACGTTGTGGAATCTCAGGGTCCGGCTCAAGAAGTATATCAAGATTTGTCAGGTTTTTGAATACGGACACGGTGAGGGCAAGAAGTCCCGGGGTGAGGCCATAGAAAGCATTATATTGAATGCAGGGTCTTCTTTCAACCCATTGGCGTGCAGCCTTGAAGTCGTCAAAGTAGTGCTTGATCGATCCTGTTTTCGGATTTTAAGTTAGCAGTATTCGGCTCTGAGCGAGCAATTGAAGAATTGGAAAAGAGGAAGCCTAAGATGTTCAACAAACCTGGGATATGGGCATCGCCCTGAAAAGCACAATTATCTCGATAGGGAATCCGTGTCCAATGACCTTGAATTGCAACCTGTGATATCCTAATGTGTGGGAACTTTGCAACTGCATGGAAGTGAGTTATCAGAAGGCCTTTCTCTATGGAATGTCCTCTGAGCCTCTTGTCTAGCAGTGAGCAATCAGGAGACCATGTGCGACTGTACTCATGTGAGCAGCGGTAGTCATTACATGGACCACTGAACAGTATAATGGAGGTGATTTTGGGGAACGATTCAAATATTTTGACTACATTAACCTCCGGCGTGTTTACGCCCAACCTAGCAACGAAGTCATTCAAGTGTACATATCCACAAAATTTGTTGGAATGAGAGAAACATCTTCTGGGCAAGGAAGTATGAAATGGGAAACAGAAAACAGCTTGCGGCTCTAAAGGACTTGGAATGATAGTGGTTGGAACAGGATAGCGGTGCAGATCAAGACATAAAGTTTTGGGATTGTGAAACAATTCCGGCTTCTTCTTCAAGTTGTTACTTTGGAAGGTCGTCAAGTTGATTAATCCAATCAAGTAAGGACTCAGGAAGAAATGTAACTCTCGACCAGAAAGTCTTGCGCGTCGAATATCTTCTGTGCTGAGGAAGGATGCGACGGGATGATTGAGAAGATATCAAGAGAAAGTAGCCTAATTACACACTCGCCAGCTCTATAAGAAGAAGGGTTGCAATCGTTCTTTCCTTTCCAAGGCGCCTTCGGAGGATATAAGAAAGAAGGAGGGGAGGTCTCCTCCACCGGAGAACTCGAGGGACCAACACGTGACCAACTTCAACTTCGGACCCGCCGCTATTCGCGAAGCTCTCACGTCGCGTGGAAGCTCTCAGACTCCAACCTCTTGACTTTCCACCCCAACTCTCTGCCACTTGTGATAGAGGCACAGGAGGGCGTCCCATTCATCAATCCACACCAATCCACACTTCCTTCACCACTTTGTTTGTCTCTCCCGGGATTTGGCGCATTGGATTGACCAGACTGTCGCATTTCAGCACCATTCAAGCACAAACACCTACCGCCATCAGCCAGCATGCCTCCTCGTAAGTCAAACTAGCTCACATCTCCCAATCGATGCGCCACTTCTCAAAAAGAACGCGCTATACATACGGCTTGCGCAATTTGTTGAAAGAACAAAAACTAATGGCGCGGCGCATAGAACTTTCTGAAAACGAAGGCTCTGAGAGTGGAACCTCCCCCTCTCCTCCTCCCACCCGCACTGTTCCTGTCAAGGAGAAGAAGACTACCCCAAAGACCACGCCCAAGCCTAAGCAGAACGGCAAGGTCAAGGCAGCAACAAAGGAAGAAGAACCCGACGAGGACGAGTTGATGGTAGACGATGTGAAGGAAGGCAGCGAAGACGAAGACGGAGATGAGGATATTGGAGAGGACGAGTATGTAACTGCGCATCGACCATTAAACCTCGGCTGACATTGGACGATACAGATACGTAGTCGAAAAGATCACCGGCCATACAATTGATGATGAGGTTGGAAGCTCCTTATCTGCAGTATTTGCCATTGGCTAACCGTGTTCTAGACGGGCGCACTCAAATTTGAAGTCAAGTGGGAGGGGTATTCCAAGAAGGCCGATCGTACCTGGGAGCCAGAAGAAAATCTGTTTGTACCACCGCCCACAAGGGAAGGACGAATTTGCTAACTGGCCATTTAGAGAGACCGCATCCGAAATCTTGAACAATTATCTCGCAGGCTTGGGAGGCAAAGAGACGATATTGCAGCAATACCAAGATATCAAGGCCGCCGCTGGCGAGACCAAAGGACGGAAACGAGGCAGATCCAGCGTCGGTGCAAATAATGGAGCTCCAGCTAAGAAAGGTCGAAAGAGCCATCCAGCATCGGCAACTCCACCACCAGCCATGAAAGAGTTTAAGCCTCCTACTGGCAGCTGGGAAGAAGATGTCATTGCGATTGATGCTTGCGAGGGTTCTGAGGGAAATGTTGTCGTCTACTTGACATGGAAGGGTAACCACAAGACACAACATCCACTCTCACAGGTTTATAAGCGCTGCCCACAAAGAGTAAGAATTGACTTTAGACCACTTACAGCACGAGAGGCTAACATATTTAGATGTTGAAATTCTACGAGCAGCACTTGGTTTTCAAGAAGACGGAAGTTGGAGACGAGGATTAGGAGCTTCATGCTTTCCCCAGTTTACAAATTCAAACTTTCCGCACTTCCATCTTCAGCGAAGATTCCCAATGTTTCCGATTTCAGTCCACGCCTTCATGTCACAGCAGCCTTCATTTGCTTCTTTACAGGTTCCTTCGTCGCTCTCTTTACTGTAGCTATGTCACGGCCATGGACTCTGCTTTGGAAAAAGTGGCTACAGGATATACGCGAGGTCAGACTTCCTTACGCTTAATTCAAAAATGTACACATAGTAGCGAAGGAAAAGCCAAGGCAGTACCCGAAATATAAGTCTAGTAAAAACCCAAAATATACACATCATGCATCAAAGTGCTGTGGTATCTTCGAAGACCATATATTGAGCTTGAGAATACGGCATAGAGTAGGCTCTGACCTGCCAAAATTTGTTCAAAGTTTATAGGGAGTTCTACAGATCCCAACACTTGGCCTCATTCAACTTCACACACCACCAACCCCGCTTTCTTATCATACCTGGAACCTGTTTCTTAATCCACTTGAAGCAACTTGATGGTATTGATTGCACCAGAGAATCGTTGCTAACTTCCTCTTCCAGGCCTACACCTCTCTTGTGCTCTTTGGTTTTTGTCCCGTACCTTGGACACAAGAACATTATTCTAGAGCGCCTAGAACAATTAAGTTAAGCCAATAGAGAGGCATGTAATGATTAGAAGCAATAGAAATATATTAAATGAACTCATTTTGTAAGTGTATCCCTTTCATTTTATTCTACTAAACTTTGAAGGAAATAAACTTCTCAGGTGAACGAAGAACGAGAGAGGGACCCTGAGCAACATACCTCCAGGCACAGCCCGGTAGATGACTCTTACCATATACACGTGACAAGATTGCAACCAGAAACTCGAGGTTCTCCTACCATCAAAAACCAGAACCAAGACAACCTCTCCAAAGTCCATCACCATGGCCACCAAACCCCCAACCCAAGACTCAGAACCCGAACCACCAACTGATCGTTCCTACGGAATGGTAACCCTCCGACACGCACCCCTCGCCTCACCTCCATCTCCAAACGCAGCCTCATCTTCCAACTCGGCTTCTTCCCAGCCTGATTCATCAACCACCACATCCAAATCCAACCTCCAAGTCCTACTCATCTGTCAAAAAACCCTCAACAACGGACCCCCCTTCTGGACATTCCCCAAAGGCCATCCTGAACCAGGCGATGAATCGTTATTAGCTACAGCACGAAGAGAGTTACTAGAGGAAACGGGCGTAGCGGTAGCAAAAGAGGACGTCCTTTGTTTCCCCTCTCCAGAGACCAAGAAAGATGTCGAGGGCGAGGTGGCAGCAGAAGAATCCACATTCCAAGAACGCTATCGTATCCCCTATAAACCAAAACCCTCATCCAGCCCACTGAAATCACCAGCAAAGGCACAGGAGCCAAAAGACTCAACATTCCAAGAACCCTACACCTCACCCAATAGAACACGGGGGAAGGTCGTGACATACTACGTCGCCTACCTCCCTCCCCATCACCAAGCCAATCAAGGTCCAACCCAGGAATTGAAACTCCAAGAGAAAGAGGTAGCAGCCGCAAAATGGATGAGTCTCGATGATGCCATGGTCACTATCCAGTTTCCGGAGGGGAAGGAGGTATTAAGGGGTGTTAGGGAGGCTATTGAGAAAGCTGGTGGGGTTGAGGGGTGTGGCAGGATGAGTTCAGATGGGGATGTAAATGAGGGGAAGGGAAAGTTATGAGCTTGAGAGGGGGAGGGGAGGAGTTTCCGAGAGTTGAATGAAAGCCAAGTTGAAATTTAATGGTGATGATGGAGCGAAGAAAAATCCATTGCGTTTCCACAAGTCACATAAGATTCCCAAAAAAGAAAGTCAAAAGGGAAAAATAAAGCATTCAAGGAAAGCAAGATTATTAAAACAGCCAAATTTGATTTACTTTTCTTAGCACTCAATGGCTAAACACAGACACCCCCAACAAGGAGCAACATCAAAAGGAAAAAAAGAACCACAGCAAAGAACCAAAGAACTACAGGCAAATAAAAGACATCAAAAAACAGGTAAGTCTTTAATGCACAATGAATCCCCAGGGCCAAACCTGATTCGCTTTCTTCTCATTCTCCCCTCCTTTCCACCCAACATCTCTTTTTAGTACAACCATCACTGCTTCTCCCAACGAAAAGAAAACAACAACATATGTAACTTGCTTGCTCAGGCTCCCGCAACACAACAAAAAGAGAAAACCACATCTACCATGCGAAGATAAATGCAAAGTTCCCAAAGTTAATACACCCATCACCAGATCTATAAACACTCCCCCACCTCCATCTCCCGTGTTATATCATTAGCCGGCGGTGTATCATGATCGAGGACCATTGGATGCGTTTCCTCCCTCTGCTACGGCCTTGAGGATCAAATCCCGGGCCATGTCAACGCCCTCTGCGCTCCCGATAATCTCGATGGCCTCGTCTCTAGCTTGGTCACGGGGAACGGTGATCTTGCAACCGGTAGCCTTTCGAATACTGTTGACCTTGCTTCCACCTTGGCCAATGACATATCTGTATGTGCTTGGGTCTGGAAGGGTGAGGTATCCGATGGTAGAGTTTTGGAGAGCTTGTTCGATGGCTGCTGCGATGATGAATTTGGCCTTCTCAACACTTTCAGGTGAGCCACGAAGGACCCATGGAATTTCACCTTCCAATCCAGAATCATCAATGTCAACAGTCTGGAATTCATGTGCTCCGGCAGCTGTCTCGGCGTCATCTGTGATCAAAGGTAGTGCCTTGTTTGATCGTGCTGGAGCGGCAGACTTTGGTGGCACATCATTTCTGTGGACATCAACTGTAACCTTCTGGTTGTTGCGGAGTTGGCGGAAGAATTGCCCATTGTCTGAAACAACGTGGTGAACCTTCCGTGGGACTTGCAAAGTCTCACCTTCCTGTTCCTTGACGAGGTTCAGGATATGCGATTTGGCGTTCTCAACATCTGCAGGCAAACCGGTGATCTTGACATCGGTCTCGTCACTGTTTTGTCTTGGGATATCAATCGAGACCTTGAACTTGGTTTCCAAGTCTCTCTTGGTCTCTCCACCTCGACCAATCAAGGATCGGTGTTTGTCTGTTGGAACATCAATAACTTCGGTGGTTCGGCTTTCGAAATCAGCAACCATGTGCTCGATCGTAGCAATGATCTTATCGACAACATCAACAGTGCCGGTAACCTTGATGGTGTTTCCATCAGCATCAGCCTTGGGGAATTGTACTGTTTGGCCGGATGAGTTGGTTCCGCCTGCTTTAAGAACAATCTCTCCGATGGTTGCACCTAGAATCATTAGCAATATTCAAAGATAGATAGAGAGTGCATTGGCTTACCTTTGCCTCCGATGAGCGCTCTGTGGTGCTTCTTGTCTACCTCGACAGTCTTGGTAACGGTGTGATCAAAGACGTCCTTCTTTTCTTCAATCATCTTCTTGGCCTGCGCTACCGCAGATTTGGTACCCTTGATCTGAATCTCCACTCTTGTTGAAGGATCCTGGATGTCTCGTGCATTTGGGATATCAATCTTCGCACCTGACTCTTGACGAACCTTGTCCATCTCGGCTCCCCGTTGACCGATGAGCGAAGGAATTTGGCCAGCTTGGACAGAAACGGTCGCAGAATGTGATGTGTCCTTGGTGTATTGAAGCAACTCCAGAATTTCCGACTTGACCTCATCTGCACCCTTCTTGGGCCCTCTGATGATCACCTCATCTGGTTCCTGTTGCTGTCTGCCACTGTGTCGACCACCAGCTTCGCTTGCGGCATCAGCGCTAGAATGATCATCCTTGGCCGGGCGAGAATGAGGGAACCGAATCTGGACGTTCTTGTACTTTCTCTCGAGCTTCTTGATTTGAGATCCTCCAGCACCGATGAGCTCACTGTGGTACTTGGGTTCAACCTTGAGAACGTAAGTAGTTTCGTCAGCCCAATGTTTTCCAAGAGTCGTAATGTGAGCCTTGGCTTTCTCTGCCTTGGCCTTTGGACCCTTCAACTCGACTACTCCGTCTTTGACTTGGATCTCGACATCGAAAGTCTCCTTGAGCTCCTTGATGTTGCTGCCGCCCTTTCCAATCAATTGATTGGCGTGTTTTTGGGGGAAGTCAAAGGACATGGTGAAGCCACGCTCCTTTTCATCTTCAGTCTCTTGCACAAGCCAGTTCTTTACATCCTCTTCGAGGCTATTCACGGCAGGTTCCGGACCACGGAATGTCAAAAGTGTTCCACGAGGGACAACTCTGACCGGGAATTGACCAGCGGGGCGCTTGTCATTGTGACTCTTGATGAATTTCTGTAATCTCGAGTGAAATCTAAAATTGTTAGTACAAATATATGCACGGGGAAGGAAGCACTTACACCTGGGGAACCTCAACCTTGGTCTCGATAATCTTGCCTTGAGCATCTATGCTATCCAAAATGTGCTTTCTGGCAGCGTCCAAACCTTGCTTGAATGCCTTGACCTCTGAGGCACTTGGCTGGCCTCGGGGCACCGTGTACTGGGGAACTTGACCATCTTCGCCCTCGAAGACAAGGACTGCAGGGGCGCCCTTAACGTCAGGAATAACAAGGTGGACTCCGAAATCCTCCTTGACTCTGGACATATAGGCCCTTTGAAGATGTTGGTGGAAAAAGGAGTCGATATCCAATGCAGTGACACGGGACGGTGGATGAGCTTCCAAAATTTGTCTAAGCTCGGACTGTGCCTTGATTGCATTCTTTCCGTCGCGCGAATACAATTCCCAAGGAGCAACCGTGCCATCTGGGTTGAAAGGGGTACGGATATTTGCTGCGTGAGATTTCTCTAGTCTCTTGAGCTCATCGCGATTTCGCAAATAATGTGTCAAATTGCGTGCATGATTGCCAGCTGAGGGTACATTTCGCATTTGCTTGATCAGATCGAGACTCGAAACTTGCATTCCCATAGCCAAATCCATGGCCTTTTCCAGTCCCGAAGGAAGCTTGTCGGCGGGTCCAATAACAGTGATCACATCATCCTCGTCATCGCCTGGCAAAATGATGGCACATCCAGTTTCAGCATGGAATTCCTCTGGAGAAACACCCAAGTTACCAATCACGAATTGATGGCGGCCTTTGTCGATGGCCAATTGTTCCAGAGTAAGTTGCCGCTGAAGAGTTTGAACTAACTGTTCAATCTCGGCACGTGCTGCTTGAACGGCAGCACGGTCACCAGCAAGGGTGATGTGGTTATCTCCTTCGGCGGGAATGAAAGCTGGAGCTTGACCTCTGAGTGGTAATGATGGTGGGGGTTGCGAAGTCCAGATGTGATGCGAAGGGACTCGCACTTGTACACCATGGGATTCCTCCAAAGCCTCAGTTCGAGAGTTGTGTGGGCCAGCAATGAAGGGATAAAACTCTGCTGGGATATTTCGGAGTTTTGCGTTCACTGTAGCCGTTCGCTCGCTGGCAATCTTGCCAACAGCTTCCCTAGCCATTCGGATTGCAATTGGGTTTCCTTCAATAACAATAATGATCTGGTCATCATCCTCGTCCACAGGCTCTTGTGTGTCCTCCGATTTGGGCAATTGGATTCGCGCACCAGACATTTCTTGTAGTGACTTGATTGTTGATCCTCCTTTTCCGATGACATGTGCTCTTGCGGATCGTGGAAATGGAACATTCAGAGAAGACTATTTGGAATTAGCAATGCTCTCGGGCTTACAGATATGAGAAAAAGCCTACCTTAGTATTGATTTGCGATCCCAATTCCTTGAAAGCCTGGCGCTTGATTGAGTCTGGAATTTGAGAGCCCCCCGCACTAATTTTGATAACTCCCCCTTCTCCAGTGGTCTGGGTAAGGTTTGCTCTGTACTTCTTATTGATGTCTCGGAGAACCTCTGGCAGTGGTTTTCTAGTGGCGGACCGAGGTAATTCCTTTGGTTCAAAGGTGTATACAGGTCCGGTAACCTGGCCAGCCAAAGATGGAACCCCGCCATTCGGTCTCGGTGTGTTGGGCCCAGATTTGGGCGTGGAGCTGCCATTTGTCGCAACACCATTTCCATTGGCAGCAGGCGCACCTGATTTAGCACCCCAGATAGGTGTTGTACGATTGGCGTTTTGTGCGCCGCTCAATCCTGGAAATAACTCGTTCGATTGTGTATCGATTGGCTTATGCTCCGTGGTCGGGGGTGCCTCTTTTTGCTTTCCAGCAGCTTTCGTTGACATGGGTGCTGTCCATCCTGGAGCAGATTCATCAACAGATTCAATGATGCTAGAAGATGCAGGATGGGGATGTGGTGTCAAGTCCTCCTCATCCGGCACCTCCTCAACAGTTGTCTTGTGCGCCTCGTCATGTTTGGCCATTAATCTTTGTGCAGCAGACAAGCCTCCGTTCGTTCCAGAGGTTGCACCCTGAGCGCTGGCATCTGCGGAAGCCATGGTCGGATTCTGGAGGCTGTTCAATGGATATTGTAGATGGGGAACAAATCGGTTTGGGAGTCGAAAGGATGATGGGTTGACAGTGGGTTATTAGGAGTAGCAGTGGATCACTAAGTAAGAGGGTGGTTAGCAAGTCTGCAAAAGGCGTTGTGTAGTCTTTAGACAGTCACCGGCCTGGTGTTGAATGTGCTAGATTGGGGTGCTGTGCTAATTCAATTCACCAAGGGGACGACGTACGTATTGAGGCCACGGAAACAATTGGCAGCAGGGTCTCAACTTCACAGTAACTGCATAAAGGGCAATGCAGAAATGAGGCGAAGAAACGTGGTTGAGAATTGAATAAGTTCGTAATGCGTATGCAAGAAGCCGTCAAGGGTGGTGAGGTGTCAAGAAGATAACTTTTCGGTTCTGGGGGACCTGAACTGGTTGGTGACGGGAGCTTGAATGTCCAATTCAGGAAGTGGAGTTCGCTTAGGACCCGCCCAAAGGACAGAATGCCTGTGTGAATGTTAGCAGGGTTCTTTTATTCTCACATATGATAGCCTTTGTTTTATTAGTATCTGTAGTGAATTACAAATATTAAGATGTTATACTTAATTAATACAATAGCTATTTTAACATTGTCAAAATAGAATTTTAGAATTAGAATAGCTGCTAGCACGTGATAACTCTAAATTCCGTCTTACTAAAGAGCGAAAGAATATAGAGACGATTATATTAGAAAAACCTAGAAGCTTCTAAGATAATAATTAAATTAAAACGTTATAATATATTATATCTATTTTCTAAAAGTTAATTAGAGATATAAAGAGTTAAATTTTAGCTAAGTTCTTATTAGAAGTATTAAAAAATAAGAAGAATTATATAATTATTATAAAGTTCTAGTATATATCTAGATATACTATAGACTCTCTATATACGAGATATACACGTATAAGCTATAGTATATATATATATATTATATCTATATTTCTAAGTAAATACGAGACTATATAAGAAGTTTCTTTAATTCTCTTTTTAAAAGTATTTATAAGAGTTATTTATAACTAGTATCTTAGTATTATATTAGTATTTCTATATATATATATATATATATTTAGTTATTTCTATCTCTTTTACTCTTGAATTTTCTTAATATATAAATATAATTATAGCTTTACTATAATACTATTTCTACTTTATTTATATTTTTAAAAGTAAAAAAGAGAGTTTAATATAAATAAATATATATATTTAGTAATATTCTTTTTTAAATTTCTTATTATTTTATAATATTCTTTACTTAGAATAATAAAATAATTTTTTTTAACTAGATCTAGAGATTAAGAAAATAATTTAAAAAAGAAGAAAAACTTTTTATTATACTTTTTTTTAATATATATATATTTACTATTAATATTAGAAGTTATAATAGATAGTTATTTAAATCTATATTCTTTATTCTTTATTTTTTATTTTTAAAAAGAAAGAAGAAGAAATAAATAGAGATAGAAGTTATTTTATTCTTTTAAAGAATAGAAATATATATATATATATATATACTATAGATTTAATTATTAGAATAATATATACTAGTAAGTTTAAAGAAGTATAGAATTATAGTATATAAGTATACTATAGCTTATATATATATATAACTCGTATACGCTCGTACTATAGTATACGTAGCTTAACTAGCTTTACTTTATAAATCATTCTAGAAGATATTAATAATAAACTCAAATTATATAAAACAAGTACTCTCTATTATCCTAGCTATGTAGAATAAAACTTCTAATTATACGAAGCACCTAGAACAAGTGAGGAAAGTCAACAAGGTAATAGTTATATAGAATAACCGGGTGGGGCCACGCAGACCTAGGTAAATGAGGACATCTTACCTGGCTTGGATTGACAATAGTCCTACTAAAACATGGGTTTAGCAATTCCTATGTGATTCAAGAATAGGTAGAATCGCAAAGAGTATCCAGGCCGAGAGTCCTTGATAAGTACTTCTCAAATGATCATCTAAATGTAAGTGTGCGTAGAATGATTATCAAAGCATTCAACGTATATCATAAGTAAAGAAACCTGGTGGAAGAAGGAACTCCGTAGGTATTCTATTCACCTTGCGATGGATAACAAAGACAGCGTTACACAGGCCCTTTGCCAGCTTTCTCTAAAACTTAGATAGCATCAGCCGAATACTTTGGGACGATTGACCTTGATTGTTCCAAAACCTGGGTTGACATTTTAAAATTGTTCCGACTTGTTGGAATAGTGAGAGCGGTAGGCAGGCACAAACCTGAGGTATTTACTGCTGCTCATATGGCATATTTCAAGCCCTCCAAGGTGAACAGAAGCTCAATGGTTTTTGACTGCAAATGGCCTGCCGTTGCTGTGGCGGATGATTCTTGTATTTGATGGATTTCGAAACCAACGGAAGCACAAGTAGGCAATCAGGGAAACCCTCCAAGGAGGTGGGCGCAGCTCTGACGATTTCCTTCCGCAGTTACTTCAAGTATCCTAATACCTCCCAACAACCCGCAACACCAACAATAAAGATAAAACAAACGGGCCTCGCACGAGACATGTACAAACGAGGTCTCTGCAGGTCAAGTGAGGGTAGAGTGGCCATAGGTTGCGTTTGTCGAAAGAATTTTGACCATGAGAGTGATGCTATCTTGGCACTCAAATGAGGGGTTCGATAGCTACTCAACTCAATCGGGGAACTTTCCAGATGTACTTCCCGTCAAACCTGAGCCGAAGAAGACGTGTTCCTGCGTGACGGTATGCATTTCGATATCGAGGTACATGTACATATTTTATATAATGTACATTTTTGATGTTTTTGTTTTTGTCAAGATGCCAATCGGCTTGTCCCGCGAGTTCGTAGTTTCGGTCGACGGTCTGATTGATTGGGGGTGTAATAAGATAGGGCTAGGGCTAGGATGAGCTCTCGAAGAAAGTTATTCTGGTTTCCAGGATCGCATGATGAGGGGGAGGCGAAAACAGGGAAGCTTCCTCTTGGAAACAGCATGGCATCATGGCCGTGGCCTTGCGAGGGAGGAGTTTGAAAACCATGTACGGTACCTTCAAACGGCGAACACGGCGTCCATTGCCTCTTGAATGCAGGTATGCCACACCCGCCGCCACCACCACCACTACACCTGCTCGGCGGAAAGATGGTGTGCAGCTGGAGTACCGACTTGTTGCAAGATCATTGGGGAGTTTGGATGCAATGCAGCCATGTCTTAAGGATGATTTTTGAGGCCGGTTGGCTGAGCGGTATAACGCAACACAACGATGTTTGGGAATGTGTACATGTATATAGTATAGGAGATGGGACTTTTCAAGAGGACCCAGAGGAAGCAGAGGATGGTGAGGGGCTCTTAATAAAAGCGGCAGTAAATATCCTCGATACCTCTTGTTGCTTTCTAGGCTACCTAGGCATTGAGATAGTTCAGAATAGCAGAGTAGTTCAGAATAGCGATCTCGGTTAATTATAAATTGTTCAGAGTGTTTAAGGTAGGAGAATTTACTTGAATTAACCTAGAAAGCTGGAACAATAAACGTGAAGTATATAAAATAATCGAACAATTGCCGTACAGTATAATCTACTAAACTTGATCTCTATTTTTCCAAGCCTTAGCTTAGCTTAGCTTAGCTTAGCTTAGCTTAGCGGCTGTATGTTGAGGCCCAATCGGGGCAGATGCTAGATCAAGATAAATTGGCATGCTCGTTGAACGGGGAACCTTATTAAGAGACTCGCCAGCAAGCTCCTAGGAATCTAATCAATTCTTGTCAAGAGCCCAAGCTCGAGTTGGGTTGAAGCTGTTGAAGGTGAACTCTATCCTTCCTTCCCTAAGTTCCCTTCCCACCCTTCCCCACCAACAGCAACAGCAACAGCAACAGCAGCGTCAACACCGATTTACGGGCCTCCGTGCGCTACCACCACCACCCCACCACCACTCACCTGCAACTCTCCTCTCCCCGCGGGCACTACTATAACACCTACCTACACATACACCCGACACAACACCATTTCACCTTCACGTCCAAGACAGTTCAATCTTCCGAACCTCATCCTCCACCTCACGATACACAACAACAACCTCTCCCCCCCCCTTCGTCCTCCTTTCCCCTC
Source organism: Hymenoscyphus infarciens (assembly GCA_001414345.1). Classification (NCBI taxonomy): domain Eukaryota; kingdom Fungi; phylum Ascomycota; class Leotiomycetes; order Helotiales; family Helotiaceae; genus Hymenoscyphus; species Hymenoscyphus infarciens. Next base: position 22,536 of record LLCB01000372.1, on the reverse strand, counting down.
AGAGACAGAGACAGGCTTAACAGGACGACGTTGCGCCGCCGCCCCCCCAAAAGAAGCTCTGACGCACGCTGACAGACATCCGTCGCCAAACCTACGTACGGCCCTACTCTCCTGTACCCTATACCCTACCGTACCCTACCGTACCCTACCGTACCCTACCGTACCCTACCGCATTACAGTCTACCTACCGACGACTGGACCTCGACACGCCTGATCCTTTCCGCCTATCTTACCTGACCTGCACCACGGTCTGATTGGTTTACAATCTCACCTTCACGCTTTCCACTCAAACGGCGGTTGTGACGCCGTCTGGTCCTCTTCGTCACCATGGAAAAGCTCAAGAGCACCTCTAAACGTCTGACGAAGAAACCTCCCCCATCGGTATGCGATACCACCCCCTCTCCCTCTCCCTCTTCCTCTCTGCGCAGCCAAAAGAGCACTGGTAGCCTACAACGCAACAACACCACCGCCGGCCCCTACACTTCCTACCAAAGATCGAACAACAACGCACACGCACACGGCCACACCCGCCAAACCACTTCTCCCAATCCCGCCCTCTATACTTCAACCTCCTCCAATTCCTCGCTCGATTATCAATACTCGGGCCCGTCACCAGCACAAAGCGCCGCAGACTTCAGTGGCGGGGCTGGCCAGAGTGGCCTTCACCATACTTCAACCCATAGTCCGACGCGTCGATTGAGCGAACACGACGAACTCTTGGGGGCACCGTTCGATGGGTCGGGCATATTGAACCATTTGGACTCATCAAAGGTGACGGGCTATCAGAGCTCCTTGCGACGACCTCCTCCACCACCCTTATCTCACACCAGCCCGGATCCTCGAGGTCTTGGCCCACCACTACGACATTCGTCAAGCTTTACCAACGGTGATAGGATGATGAACGAAAAATCAACACCGCGCATTGGCGAGAACCAACTCATCAGTCCAAAGCGCTACTCAGATGAGACCAAGGAGCCCAAATCCAGCATGATTCGGAAGAAGTCAGGTTTCTCAGGTTTCATGAATCAGATCGGAATTGGTTCACCAAGAGGGGTCAAGATCTCAGCACCAGAGAACCCAGTTCATGTTACCCATGTGGGATATGATCAGGATACTGGCCAATTCACGGTAAGTCAGAGATGGATCTGCAAGGTTGAAGGTGAAAAATAGCTAATGGTGACAATCAGGGTCTTCCCAAAGAATGGCAGCGCATGCTCAATGATAGCGGAATCACCAAAAAGGAGCAGGAACAACACCCGCAGACAATCGTGGACATCGTCGGATTCTACAATGAAAATGCCAACAAGGGAGGAGAGGAGGTTTGGGACAAGTTTGATCACGCCAACGTACCAGAGATGCGAACGGCACCCAATGTTACCCCTCTTTCGCCAGCTCTTTTGAACACACCGAGCTTTGGCTCTGTGGCAAGTCCACCTGCGAGTCCTCGATTCCCCGCAAACCACGAGACGAGCTTCGAAAACCCTAGATCGCCCCCTCCTGTCCCACGAGGTACAGCGCCAGGCCCCCCTCAAGGTTTGGCATTGGCTCTTCAACAGAAGGATACAAACGGCCTGGTGCCTAGTCGCCCAGCACCAAGACCACCCGTTCAGCATCAAGGTCCTACCCGCGTTGCTCCACCCCCACCGATGATGGGCAAAGACTCTGGTATTGGAATGCCTCGTCAAAGTGAAGACCTACCTGCGCTGGCCTACATTCCACCCCCACAAGCCGAATCCCCGATGCTCCCTGGGGAGGGGCAACGTTCTCGTTCAAACTCGAAGGCAAACGGAACCTCGCCTTACGCGACCCCCATCCAAGCGAGTTCTCAACAATACACTTACCAACAACAGCTTATCGAGCAACAGCAGGCCGCCATGTATCAATCGCAACAAGCACAGCAAAATCAATTGGCGCGTGCCCCAAGTAAACACAAGCCGGCGCCAACTCCTCCAACCCCGCAAGGCCCATTTCAGCAGCGTGCGCCAGAACTTAATGGTGTGCCACATCCAAGCCAGCATGCCAGACAAGTCCCAGGTCCTCGGCCAAGACAACGACCTCGTCAAAGTAATGGATTTGACGTAGTTGCTCGATTAAAGCAGATTTGCACTGAAGGTGATCCAAGAGAAATTTACAAGGATTTGACCAAGATCGGCCAAGGAGCTTCTGGTGGTGTGTATACTGGATATGAGAGAGGAACTAATCGATTGGTTGCTATCAAGCAGATGAACCTTGAACAACAGCCAAAGAAAGACCTGATTATTAACGAGATTCTTGTTATGAAGGACAGTTCTCATCCTAACATTGTCAATTTCATTGATAGCTTCCTTGTGACTGGAGAACTATGGGTTATCATGGAATTCATGGAAGGAGGAAGCTTGACTGATGTTGTCACCTTTAACATCATGTCTGAAGGCCAAATCGGTTCCGTTTGCAGAGAAACACTAAAGGGTCTACAACACCTGCATTCAAAGGGCGTTATTCATCGTGATATCAAATCGGATAACATTCTTCTTTCACTAGATGGAAATATTAAGCTAAGTAAGTCAATCCTTAACAGTCTGATTTGGTCTCCCCGATTTTTAGTGTAGCTGAGAAATCGGTTATGGGAAATCAATTTTGAAATCGGTTATGCTAATTTTTTACTAGCGGATTTCGGTTTCTGTGCTCAAATCAATGAAGCCCACAACAAGCGAACAACCATGGTTGGTACTCCTTACTGGATGGCACCTGAAGTTGTGACTAGAAAGGAGTATGGACGCAAAGTTGATATTTGGTCACTTGGAATCATGGCAATCGAGATGATCGAAGGTGAACCTCCATATCTCAACGAATCGCCTTTGAGAGCATTGTACTTGATCGCTACGAACGGTACTCCAGCCATCAAGGACGAACATACCCTCAGCCCAGTCTTCAAGGACTTCCTCTACTTTGCACTCAAGGTGGACCCCGAGAAGCGAGCCAGCGCCCACGACTTGTTACGAGTAAGTTTTCCCATTTTTGCCATGTAAGTTTCCTTGCTGATATCCTCTTCCAGCACGATTTCATGAAAAAATGTTCCGACCTTATCGAACTTGCACCACTTGTTCGTTCCGCTCGAAGTGCGAGAGCTCAGGAGAAGGCCCAAAAGGGAGCATCCTGAAAAATCTGCTTTCGCCACACGATTTACGCAAAGCAGCAAATCTCCAACTTTCATACATATACTTTGGGGGCGGCAAGATGCACAAACGAAAAGCAATCCAGTTCATGTCAACGAAATCCTTCTTCATATATCAGCGAGCAACAAAGTCACAGCACTAAAGCAAGCATTAGCGTTTTTTTCTTTTTCATTATGGCAGGCGTCTGGATGGTTTTTAATTTCTCGAAATTCCCACAAACTCTTGCTATGCATCAACAGGCCAAGGGCTGGGCTGGGGTCCACTTTTTTCCACTTCGTTGATTTTTTCTTCTTGTTTTTATGTTCCAAGTACTTGAGATCACAACGGGCAGACAGATCGAAGGTTTTCTGTGTCCTCCTCTACCTTTTTTTTTTATTTACACTAGCAAGCAGGGGCTTATACCAGGGAGGAGAGGAGATATGGAGCTGCTTTCTCTTTTTTCTGTTGTTGATAATAGATGGTGGATACCTTTCTTCGACATTCTACTTCTTCGGCTTTTATTTCTCCCGAGTTTACATACCATCAGACAATTTTCTTTCCCTCTCTCATTCTGCAAGGAACGGCCTGTAGGATCAACGGGGTAATATGATGTGTTATGGAATGAAGGGCAGAAGGAAATCCTCTTTTGTGATTGAATGCAGGGAAGGGAATGAAATGGATGGATGGATAGGGATAGGGGAAAAAGTATATGGCAAATGGATATCGGGCATGCAAGGAAGGAAGGATTGGGGGTTGATGGATGCATGGATGGATTTCTCTTCTTCTGATTCTTCTTTGATGATAGGAGGATTGCAGGCAAGGGTGGGATCGAGGGGACTGAAGAAAACTGGGGGGGAATCAAGGAATTGAATGGATGGATCATGGAATTGAATGAGGATGTATCTACTGCTGAACTGGCTGGTTTGCAAGCTGGTGGGCTTAACTGCCGTAGGGTGGTGTGGCATGGCTGGCATGGCATGATATGGTAGATTCCTGATATCCGATCAATGAATGGACTTGAAAAGTAAATACTCTTGATTTTTGTGTGTGATGGTGAATGTGAAGTGAGGTTTTCTTTGGCCAAGGCTTACTGCGATGGTGGTGAAGGGCTGGATTGCTTCGAAGTTCAACATCTGATGGTGATGAAAGCTGTTACTCCTGTTTCCTTCTCGAGAGTTGATTAGTGATGGCGAACGAGTAGTTATTCGTGGGTTACTCGTGGTCGTGAGTTGGATGACAATCTATGGCTTATCCTTGAGTTCTTATTACTCGTCAATCGCAGTGAGGCAGGAGAAAGGAAAGCTCATTGCAACTCCAATTTCATAAATAAATAACCGAAAGGGCCCCCTCTGAACCAGAATCCCAACTGTCATCCCTGATCTTCTACGAGTAGGTGTGTTGGAAATACAACTCCTTTTGGAAGACTGAACTTGCTGGGAGATAACGGGCTGGGAGATAACAGGCTTGGAGATAAACGGAGTGGATTACTTTAGCTGTGGGATTGCAGGTCGCACTCTGCTCCTGCCAGCCTTTGGGATATTTGCTGGGAAGGGAGATGGTAGACAGTGGTAAGTATAGGTGCGCTGGATGGACATGCAGTCCTTGAAGGTGTCATGTACAGGCTAGATGGAGTTTTGAAGTGGGGAAAGTTGGAGGCTACCTACATATCCACAGCGCGCAAGGTGCAAGGTGATGGATGGGGAAAATATTTTGTCAAGTAGTTTGAGAAATATTTGGGGGTACGTTTTTTAGAATTTCTCTCTCCCTCTCTCCCTCTCTCTATCTCTGTCTTGGTTTCTTACTTTCGTGTTTTCAAGCCTTTAAAGGTGACCAAGCATGTTTTTGCTAGACAGAACGAGTTGCAGTAGATAGCTCGTTGTCACTTTCTAGCACAACTGAATAGTAGTACCTCCACAAATTGAACTTGATATAGAGCGACGAGTGTTACCTTTTTAATTGCTCCTTTGATTGTCTATCACTTGGTTCATTGCAAATACTACTGAGACAAAAGAAATGAGACGTGATTAATTCACGAGAAACAAAGCAAGTTTGCGCTTCAAGCCACGAACCAGTAATAATCTGTCTTTGAAGGCGCGTGTTTGCTTCATGAATTTGATTGGGCAAGAGGGGCTGGGTGTTTTGCGAGGCTGGGGTTGCACAACAGCAAGCAGCAAGGCAGGGAGGCAGGCAATGAACAAAGGAAAGACTAACCGACTAGCTTTACCAACCTCTCTCTTTTCCCCTTTTTCCCCATCAGCACACTTGTGCATTAAGAAACCATATATGACCTAGAAGGGTTGGTACCAAGAGCACCGTTACTGCAGCGTGAAATAATGAAAAATGTGTTTAGTGACAATAGCAACAGGCGAAGTAAGTCAAAGTATTTGATGAGCAAGATAAGTGTGGAAAGTAATCAATTGAAGGCTCCATGTACCAACTTTGAATCAATCCCATACGCACCATATCCTCAGATAAATGGCATCCCCACAAGACAAACAACGGCAAAATGCCACCCAACCCTGCAAGCCAACCCGTTGAAAGAAGTGTCCAAATCAAAAAAGGACAAACACAAAGAAGATCCCCCCAAAACCTCTCCCCTTCATCAATGTAATTTACAAGAAAGTGGTAGCGTGAAGAAGAATTAGGAAAAGATTTTGCTCTTGTGTAGTAGCTTTCGTATTTGGGTTTGCATTGCAATTGGAGGCTCCTCAATAGCGACTAGTAGAGGGAGTAACCACCATCAATGATGACGTTGGAACCGGTCATGAAGGAGGAGGAATCAGAGGCGAGGAAGACGGCGAGTCCGTTGAGGTCGTTGACTGCTCCAAGACGTTGTTGAGGGGTCAGAGATTTCCAGATGGCCTTTTGCTTGTCAAGGGCTGGGACGTTGTTTAGGGCTGTGTCCATGTAACCTAGAGCAAGGTCAGTATTTTTATAGATGTATAGTTATATAACCAGGAGAATGGAAATATATTAATTGGGGGGTGGGCAACTAACCTGGGGAGATACAGTTGACACGGATGTTGTACTTGGCCCACTCGGCGGCAAGAGATTTACCAAATTGGACAACACCTGCCTTGGATGCGTTGTAGCAGGATTGCTCTTGTGGGTAGTTGACAATTGATCCAGACATGGAAGCGACAAGAACAATGGATCCTGGCTTGTTGGCGGCCATCATGGACTTTCCGACAGCCTGGGACATCAAGAAGGAACCAGTCAAGTTGATGTCGATAAGGCGGCGCCACATGTCATGGTCGTACTTCTCAGCAGGAATGTTGGAGCTATATTTAGTTAGCATGCAAATGACACAAGATCGGTTGCAAGACTGGCAGGAGAATTGGCCAGTGGCACAAAGCCTCCTGCAGCCTGAAGGGAAAAACTTACTCTGCGATACCAGCGGAGTTGATGAGAACATCAGGAGCGCCATACTTTTCAACAACAGATGCCACTGCGTTCTCAATGGCGGCAGCGTCACGGACATCAATGGCGTAGAAATCAACTGGGATCTTGGAGTTGGTGGCATTGTGAAGCTCTGCGGCAGACTCCACTCCCAAATCTGGGTTGGCATCAAAGATGATGATTGCCTTTGCACCAGCCTCCACGCAGGCGCGAGCCATGAAGTTTCCCAGTCCTCTAGCACCACTGCAAGATTGGATGGTTAGCAGATTATTCTCAAATCGGTTGAGATTGACTGGACAGAAATTGAGGAACGTACCCTGTGACAATAACGACCTTGCCAAAGATGGAACCCTTTTGCAGGGTAGGATTCAACTTCTTGTACATCTCCTGTGTGAGGGGAATAACGCGGCTGGCATCGTGTTCGGTCTTCTCTCCCACAATCAAGGTAGATGGCTTCACGGCGCCCCCTTCAAAAGAAACGGCCGAGATCTCCTTCTCGGAGATGCCCTCATACTCGCGAAGCTTGGCTCCAGCGGAGAAGGCAGCGCGGGTGACCTTGGCTGGTGCTCCAGCTCCAGCTCCAGCAGTGCGGGCTGCTTGGGTAGCGCGAAGGGCAACTCGTCCAAACATGGTGGGTATGGTAGGTGGGAAGTGTGGTATGGGATGTTGAGTGGATTCGGAGAATAAAAAAAGAGCGAGAGGAGAGCGAGTGTGGTGGTGGTGGTGGTGGTGCGATTGCAAAAGATCTGTTTATAAGAAAGTCTGCAAAAGGTTCCTGTTGTAGGAAGAGAAGAAGAAATTTGCAATTGAGTTGAGGTCGAGGGCCGGTGGACGCTTGGTCGTTATGGAGGAAGGCGCTCTGGGGGAACTTTCGAATTTCCGACCTCGAGCGAACGTTCGACAATTCAATTCACTTCCTTCTCAGAGAAATATCAACACTCGTCCGTCGAATATGATTTACGGTCCCGGCGACTGTGTCTCGGCTAATGGGGAGATTGTGGGCTGTATTTCGAATGGGTCTCCTGTTGGTTTCTAATACTGCTGATGGATTAGAAACAGCCTTTGAAGCCACCAAGACACCTCGCACGAACCTGCGAATAGCTTTACGCTGTCGGGAGAGATTGAGAAGGAGAAAAGGGCGTTTGGTTGAAGAAATGGAAAGCCGGGGGTATGCAAATGTCTATTCTGGCGAAAGAAAAGCAAATGGATATACTGTGGTCGAAGAGGAGGATTCCAGCGCTTGGTAGTCCTTCCTTTTCCGCGAGTATTCTTTCGTATCTAAACAAGAACGAAGTCTATGGCTAACAAATAACAGAACTGTCTATCAAGTCTGGTCTTCAAAAAGGTCTAGTCAGAGGGCAATGGTGAAAAAGTGGCAGGAGGAGGAAAGAGTCAAGAAGGATTTTGGAAGACCAGCAGCAGGATCGAAGACCTTTTCAACGAATTTTCTGTCCCCCGATAACGTGTGCTAGCAGGGTAGCTTTGGGCTGTCTGTGCTGCCGCTGCTTTGCATAGTCCATGGCCCACAATGGAAGCCAGATAGCGACCCAGTTGCAGTTTGATGCACGCCAACTCCGCTAGACATGCACCACTGCACCAGCCGGTGATTTCGACCGCCCGGGACCAGGATGACGGGAGCCGGGAATTATGGCGGGCTAAGAGGTGATCGAAAGACGAGAGACGAGAGACAAGGGAGAAGGCCTCAGAGAGTCAGAGCCCTTCTCGGCAGGCAATGAGGCAATGAATGCGTGGGGGTCTCAAGGTGTACGGACTACGGAGTAAGCAAACGGAGGCGGTGTGAGGAATGAGAACCATTCAGCTGCTCTCTTGTCGGTGAACGTTTGAACCTCCATCCTCCTGGGAGGTGAGGGGGGTCCCTGGGGGAAGTCCTGGTACTTACAGTACCAATTTACGCCGTACTTACATCTACATTGTGGTGAAGACGCAGCGGGAGGGAGATGTGCAGGCCGGAGAACAGGTACGAATTATCTATCACCCTGCCGAGTACGTGCAGTATGATGTGGGACTGGTGCTACAGTACATACAGCACAGCATCGTTTAGTCTTCTGTGGTCTTCTGGATGCCATGCTGTGCAGGACGCTCAGCTCGTTCAAGAGAACTTGAAATCGCGGGCAAGCTGACCTCCTCTGGCATGATGTTTGCGCTTGCTTGAATCTTTAGGTCTTTCCCTTCAGCTTGATAAAGTATAAAAATGTTGGTGGCGGTTTCTTCAGGGGCTCTCCCTGTGGGGGTTGGCTACGAGTTGTTGAGTTGTTTCGGAAACACTGGCCTCAACCATTTAGGGGGAAATTTGATATTGTTTTCAGACCCAAGAAGTTAGAACATGTGGTACGTTGAAGCCTGATCGAACTCCCATGCGGGTACCGAGTTACAGTGGATTAAGAAGATCAGCAACCCGCCCCAGCGATCTTCTGTACCGTATTTGAAGAAAACGAGGAAAAGGAAAAAATATGGAGAAAACAGAACTCCCCAGCACTGATATTGACAATGATTGGAATCGACTCGAGGGAGAGCATGATAGCGGTGTGAGTGACGCACAGCGGATGCAAGCGCATCTGCATGTTTGTAGGCCAGAGCTGGAGAGGCTTGCCCATCTGATAAGGTACAGCAATTATTTGTCTCCAAATCTCCTAGACGGTTCTAACCTTTTGTTTCTAGTTGTATCATGCAAAGGCAACAAAAATAGCTCAACCTCTGCTCTTCTCTTTTTAGAGTTCCAGGTTCGGGACAAAAAAAGGCCTCGAAGATGCTTGTCAGCTTGGCTCTCACCGTCCAGATCTTGGGCCCGAGTTGTGGAATGCGCTTGAACTTCAAGCTTGTCTCATCTTCTCACCTTCTTCCAGAAGCCAAGGGATGGCTTCCATGCGGACACTCTGATTCATCTGATTTTAGTGGTGGTACGCCTCACCCCTCGCGATGGACAACAAAAGCGGCAGTAAATAGCGCTGGTCTTATCCTGAATTATTTGGGCTATTTACATTTACTGATATGATAAATTATCCTCGGGCTATGAACGTACAGTATGACTGCCGCTTGTACCGACCATCGCGAGACCCTTGCTTGCCTTGAGGAAATTCTTCATGAATCGAGTCATTTCGATAACCAAACTCTTACGCGCATATCATGAGAACCTGCTTTGCTAAGCGTATGGGACCTGGATCTTCGGGTAATCGAGTATGTTTACGTTCTTGGTGGCACGTTTTGGAAGGGTTGGACTGACAAAGGGTTTAATGATTCTTTTCTGATATCCTAAGAATTTCATGGTGGTTTACATTTCAGAATTCATCTTTTATCTCTCTTTGTAACTCATCGATATATTTCTTCTAACGTCAGCAAGGGTGTTGAATGGCGTCGTGGGAGAACTGAGACTGCTCAATCTGGCTTGAGACGGTTGAGCGTATTCTTGGTGCTAATATCTCAAGTCACCAGAATTGTCCCTACAAAATATGGATTCGTCATATATGTGGTGCATTGCGCTGTTTGCTTTGCTTTGTTCTTGAAAGCGATGGTTGATGCATTCATCAAATCACCCGCCTTCGTGGGGTGGTAGCGATGGTTTTCTTTGTCACGAATCTTTGAATCATTTCTTTCCCGCTCAGCAGACTGTTGCTTTTAGAATGTGAGCAACGCGATTAGCTCTTCTTTTCACACAGTTTATTCTAAACGTCTACAGGCTAGCTACAGAGCCAGAAAGGGGCATCAAAGGTTGAGAATGAGCATGGATTGGACACCAGAGGATGAAGCTCTTTCTTCATCCAATGATGAGCTGGAGGAGGGAGGAATTGAGGTTAATGGCACGCGAGGAGCCTACGACAACGACTACTTATTGAAAGCCGTTCACTTATTCTGCATTGACGTGTTGAAGACAGTAGAGCCATTTGCAAGTAATAGGTATCACCCTGAGATAATCAGGATTCTACGTTTTGTGGCACAAGAAGCATCGAAAATCAGAGAGATAGTTGAGCCAAATCATGAACCTACTGCGAATCTAAGTCCAGTAGAATGGAACAACGCGGAAATAGATTTACTTTTCGAGCTAGCCAAGGAAAAGGCAGTTGTCGAAAAAGCGGCAGCTTTGCAGGCAGGCGGGAAGGAATGGAAGGAGCTGGGTATAGGTCAAAAAATATCGAAATTAAATCACCTTGCTACGGAGCTCAAATTAATTAACCGGTTTGTCGATAGGAGGCAGCCAATCGTGCCTTCTTACCCCAGAAACAAGGAACGTTTGTCTGCCTTAGGAAATATGAATCCCACCATTCTGCCTATATGGCAAGAGGTAAGCTGTCTTCTCGGAACCCCTAAGGCGAAGCTAAAGTTCAGTATCTAGTCGGTCTTCCGTAAACTTTTTGTTAGACTCCTTCATCTTCCAGGCATCATTACAAACAAGCAGCATCTTCGGCCAGGGGAGCAGAACCGAATAATCTTCTCGTACTTCTGGCAGTTTAGCAAGCTACTTACAATCGCCGAAATTGAATTACATCCACCAAACAAGGATGACGAATACCAGACAATAAGCAATTTTACTTGGTTTCAATGGATCCCAGAGTTACGGCAGCGGTTGGCAGAGTATATTACTTGTTTGAAAGACATAGTCATGGAGAACGGACTTTCCGATGATCCCGATACGGGAAGAGTAGTTACTTTAGGTGATATTCGTCAACATGTGCTGAGACAGTTGGAAACCCCAAGGGTCATGCTAGAAATGCAGCAAGTAAGTTCTCAATTTTCATCCTGTAAGAGTTCTGGCTGTGTGATATACCGGTATTCTCATTATCCTAATCCATATAAGATGTCAGAGAACAATCGCTTATCCTACAACTGGAGTGGTGGTTGATATCTAGAACTTGGGTACCAAAAGTAATGAAAATCGATTGTAAATTCCCGAATAAGACTTTTCTCTGTCAAAACAAGATGACATCTCTCAAAGCTCTGCTAATGAAAGGGCTAGGTCAACAATGAATTCCTCAATGAGAATCCGTTGCCACGGCTGATGCTGGACCTGATATCCAGGGAATATGATTTCGAGCTTGCCCTTTCCGAAGATCACGTCGAAGATAAACTTTTCAACAAGCAAGTTATGACTTGGGCTGAGAAACAATTCACAGACGAGTACTCCTGGCATTTCGTCGATTATACATTAGACGCAGACGACTACAATGGAGTAAAATACCAGAACTACCAGCACGGGTGGCGTAAATTGGTTAGAGATACTACCCAGTTTAACAGGCAGCGTTATGCCCACCGGTTGTTACTGGATTGGAGAGGGCACAGACCATGGTGAGATTTTTTTGTTATTGTTAAGTGGAAAGAGAAGACGGCCCAGAAATGTTGATGAGACTACAGGCGCAAAATCTACCAGCTTTATGATACTGAATCGCCGGAACATCAATGGTTGAAAGGAGCAATTCGTAAATTCAGGACGGAAACATTGGCGTTTCCGGACGATGATAGTCCTTTGGCACCCTTTGGCGATGCTACTGCCAACCCGTCGGACGCAAGAAGAAAAGCTGCGAAGCTGCTTGGCATACACCCTATTGATTTCCAAGAAGAGGATAGTTTGCGCCAGCCGATAATTGAAGCAGGTAACTTTGTATTGCCAAAAGCTTGTACGGTTTGCAAGAAAACCTTTACTCCAGGGAGTACCGTTGAAAGCACTGTTATTCACACTCACTGCAATCACTTGTTTCATCTCAAATGCATATTTGAATTTTGGGATAGCCCTGGGAGGTATCTGCATAGTGTAATCTGCATCCCTCCCCCTCAAAAATCCCAAAAAGCCCCCAATGGAGCATATGATATGCTCATCTCCCATTGTTGTAGCACTGGCTGACTTTTGTAGTGCCCGGATTGTGGAGCAGCACCCCTTCTAAACTGGCAGCAAGTTGGAATAGACCTCCAGCAGAAGAAAATAAAAGATGAATGGGCTCATAATCTTTTTGGTTACGAAACCGAAGATATGAATGCAACCGCCAAATCCAGAAGGAAACAAGAAAGAGCACTTTACGATGTGCCTGAACCTGAGCGCCCGGCAACGGTTGCGGAAGCGTTAGCTGGTCCGAAAGGCTACTGGCTCCGTGAGAACTTGAATACGTTAATGCTCCTCTCCCAAAAGAATAACGAGGAAGCCCTTAACTGGGATGAATTTCATCTTGGGAAAGCGGGGAAATTCAACAAACCATATAAACTGAGGTCTAAAAAAATAGCGACGCGTAATAACACGCCGGGAGACGGAGAGCCCTACGTTCCCTTCGAGGAACCGATTCTATACCGCCCAGGGGGGGAGGAGGACGACGATATACGCAATATGCTTGTGGGGGGAATGGACCACTCCGAGGGGACGACTGATGGAACGAATCACCGCCACTTTGGTATACGGGCAGACAACAGTCGCTGGGAAAACCTGCATAGAATTGCGCAGTTGTGGGAGGTAATCCCAAATATTGGAAGGATCGAGTTTCCCACAATGAGATTTAGATTCCCTGATGCGCAGAGAGCACGGAATCAACAGAGAATTGGAGAGATCCTGTACAATGAACGTCCTGAGGTTTCGGAGGAGGAACGTGGAAGAGAACGTTTCAGGTTGGCGAATGGTAGTTTTATACTTCCTGGGGCGAGATATCCTGTAGAGCAAGAAAGGGCGTATTTGAGGATGAAGAGGAGGCGCAGGAATGCGGATGCTAGGCAGAAGATGAAGAAGGAAAAGAGGGGGTTGTTTGGGTTGCAATCAACAGGTATTTGAGAAGCGAGGTTTCCTTCGCTTATTTTGAATTTATGGTTCTGTAGTTTGAGCTTTATTTTTTGTTGGCACGTCTGTATTTGTATAGCTAGAATTTTTAGTTTTATTCATTAATTAGATATACTGCACTAAGATCTTCACCGTTATATTTTCGTGTGTGGTTGGACTTCTTAGTTGCTTATGTCCCATTTCCATGCGTATAGAATAACTCTCCTTGTTCCAACTTTGAAGAAGAAGATATTATATGCTTAATCTACCTAGATCAAGCAATGATCTTTCAAGAAGTCTAGATTTATCTAGGTCGCTAGGATAGTTTTTTTAAAAATTGCTCCAGGAATACTGACACATATATATAGCTACTATGTAACGTATTGAAGATTCAAATCTAGCTGTGTCAAGATGAAGGAGAACCAGCACCTGACAATAGTCTCATAATTAATCAAAAGACTTTCCTCCGTAGTTTTAATAAGTTAGCTATATATCACTACACCCCAATAGAAATATTCACCACAATCACCTCTATACGCACACATGTTCTGGTGCATTTTACGTGAACTGAAATTTGAATGCACTGACCTTTAGGGCAGACAAGTCAGCCACTCTTCTAATATTCAGTATACAGTATTACCTTTCAACACTATGGATTTAAACAAAGTCATAAAAGAACGCTTGCGAAAATGAACAATCTGGAACAACTCCTTCTTTTTGGCTTTTTTGAGCCTTTCCTTAAGTCTGCGCAAGTTCTGCTAAGTGAGATAAGAAAATGTTTGGTATCAAAACAAGGCTGAGCTTGTGGTGTAGTGGTAACATTCTCTGAAAATGCTCACACAACAGGAAGCGCTGTATTCTTAGGGGGTTGTATTCTTAGGCTTACATTCTTAGGGAGTTGTGTTGAATACGTTCCCTAGTCGGGAGTTCGGGTCGGAACCCTGGGATTGGGCTAAAGGCGGGGGTTCGATTCCTCCCGAGTCTAATTTTTTAGGGGATTTTTAATATAGCTTTTCCTAGGTATTTTTTAGCATCTCGCTGAGGAAGCCTAGAAGGGTCGCAGGGGTTTGACATTTTGGAGAAGGTGGAGCTTTTTCGCTTAACAGAGGAGTTGAAATAGGTTTATATAATAATAAGAGAGTGTTATCTCAGTTCCTCAGCCTCTTATATAACATAGTATATAAGCGGGTTTCCTAGGCTTACCTCTCTATTACTACTATATAAATTCTATTAAGATCATAACTAGTATATCTACGGCTAATACTATATAAATAGTATTCTTAATAAAGTAACTCTTTTATAAATAGCTTTATATCTCTCTTATTCTCGAACCTTAGTAGCTGCTATATTATTCTCTCGCTAGCTCTCTATCTCGACCTCTTCTTACCTTTTCTACTCTATAATATAAACTTATATCTTATATATATATTCGATTTCTTAGAATTAGAGCTTTAAATAGCAAATATACTTTAAATATACTTATTAATTATAATAGTACGAAATATATACTACTATAGAAGAGATATATAAGAGTACGTTTAGTAGAATAATATACGTAGATATAATAGCACGAAATATATATAACTATAGTAGAGGTATATAAGAGTACGTATAGTAGAATAACGTATATAGATACTAGGCACTAATATAGAAGAAAATAATAACTGTCTCTCTTCTATACTAAATACAAACGTCTATATATAAGAGGTTGAAAGCTTTTAAGTTCTAATAATAATAATAACCGAGCTCTGTCTAATATAGCTAATACTAAATAACAAGAGCCAAAAAGCTAAATATATAACTACTAAACCTTTAGAAAGCTAAATATATAATATCTAAACCTTAATCCCTTCTATATATAAATGTTAGATATTAATACTTTTAGTACTTTACTTATATAAGTATTAGTTATTTATAATCTTAGCTCTAGAGGTATTAGAGGTATTAGTAGTGCTTAAGAGTATTAGTAGTTTTATAAATGCTAATAATTTAAGATAGTACTATTATATGATAATCTAGAATAGTATACTATTATATCTCCTCTTCTTTAAAAAGACTTATCCTAAGTCTTTAGTTATTAATTAATATAGTATTAAGTTAATTAGAGTATTATTTATCTCTTTATTATAAAGAATGTAATTTATCTACTATTATAGTATATAGTAGTTAGAGTAGGGTTAGTAGCTAGTAGTATTATTATTTAAGAGCTAATTACTCTTTATTTACTACTATATACTATATAATAATAAGATATAAATAGAAGAGAGGCTAATAATTAGCTATTAAGTAAAAAGTAATATACTATTATAGAGTTATTATATTCTTACTATTATTATATATTATAATAGTAATTATTAAGTAATAATTAATAATTATAAAGTAATAGCTATTATTATAAGTAGTATATTAGTAGGCGACTTTTCTCTGATTCTAACTTCTCTTCTTCTTTTCTTTTTATCTAAATAATATAAATAGTAAAAATACCTTCTAATTAGATATATTCTTATATACTAACTTATCTCCTAGAATATATATATATATTATATATATATATATAAAAGTAAGTTCTTCTCTTCTTAATTAGACTTAATTTAAAGCTAATCTAATATAGTAAAATACCTCTTTTATATCCTCCTAGTATGCTTCTAGCTACTTACTAAGTCTACTACGTTTAGTACTTTTAAGTAAAATCTTAGAATAGAGATTATATATATACTTTTAAGAAGCTGAAGTTAAAGAAGTATAGGTACTATATTAAGTAGAATACTATATATATCTTAGTAAGTTTAATTCTAAATATATATTAAATTTGTTCTAACTCGAGTAGTTACTATAGTTTATTAGAAAGGAGTTTAATAAGCTTAAGCTTAAAAAGGAGAAGAAGGAGATTAAGAGAGCTACTAAGGCTTTAAATAAGGTATTAGTTATTACTAGTATAGAGGTACTAAAGAATAGTTTAAAAGTATAGTTTACTCTCTTAGAGAAGACTTAGATGCTTTATACTAAGGTTACTATAAGTACCTCTTACTTATTAAAAGGGTTTTAGTTACTAATATTTAATAGTTCTTATACTATACTATAAAGAGTAGGACCTTTGTCTAAACCTAGGTTTAGATCCTCTTTAAGGCCTACTTAAAGAGTTTATAGGCGTCCTCTCTAAAGCTAGTTATAGGAGGTTGCTAAGGTAAGAAGTATACTTATAAAGAGGAGGTAAAGAAAGAGCCGATTCGAGCTTCTTATGCTTAGGAGAGTAGAGAGGAGGATAATAAGTTAAAGGAAGAAGAGGCTATAGCTTAGAGAGAGTTAGTAGGCCCTGTTTTAGTAGTAACTTAGTCTTAGTTCTTTACTTTATTAATTTTAAACATTCCTACTAGTTAGTATTTTATCTTAGGTTTTTATTATAAGTTCCTTATTAAGAGTAACTAGAATTAGAGAGTATTAATAAAGTTTTATAAATTAACTCTTTTATCTAATTCTTATTTAATTCCTATATATTAAGCTATTTAAAGAGGTGTTAAGATAGTCTTAGCTCTTCTAGATATTTGGTATAAAAGTCTTTTAAATAATATAGTAAACTCTAAAAATTATTTATAAAATACTAAGTAGGATTTAAATTATATCTAACCTATTTTACTTAATATTATAACTATTTTTTAAAAAGTCTACTACTAAGTATTTCTTATATCTCTTATTCTTATATATCTTTAATAATATCTAGTAGAGGCTTTAAAGCTTCTTATCCTAGTAAGAGAGTGTTTAGATCTTTTAAAAGTATATTAAAGGTAAAAATATTATAAATTAATAAGCTTTTAAAAAGTTTTAGTTTATAGAAATATCTTATATATTCTAGTATTTTAAAAGGTTTTATCTACTATTTAGTAAGCTTTTAGCTAAGATAATTTATCTTAAGATTCTTAGTAGATAAGTAGACTTTATCTTTAACGTCTTAGTTAATAGCTCTTTTATACTAATTTATACTATTCTCTCTCTTTTTTTAAGCTTTACTTATATTATCTTTAGCTATCTCTTAAGTAGAGTATATATATTAGGCTACTTTTACTACCTTATTATAGTTAAGTTATTCTTAAAAAATAGAAGTCTTTAGTGTATTCTAGTCTTATAAAGTCTTTAGATTAAGTCTAAACTTAAGCTAATAAGAGGTTATACTAATAGATAAGTATAAAAGTATTATTTATACTTTATCTATTAAGAGGATTAATTTACTTTAGTTATCTTAATAGTAGGTTATAAAGAGCCTTAGTCTCTAATTAATATATTAGTTTATTATCTTTATTTATTTATCTATCTATTTATAATAAGTAGTATTAAGCTTAAGCTTAATACTAATTATTTAATAAAATTTAGTCTAAAATAATAATATAAATTAAAGTTCTTAATTAGACGTAATCGATTTAGAGTAATAGCTAAAATAGTAAATCTATTAAATAAAGAGTTTAGCTAGTCTTTTAGCATCTATAGTTAAGTAATAGAGTATTAATACTAAATCCTTTCTAAGTTAGTTAATAAAAACTAATATAGTATTAAATCTATATTTATCTTTTAAGAATAATTTAAAGTCTATATATAAATATTATATAGAATAGTTAGATATAAGTAAAGAGTAAAGAAAGCCTTATTACTTAGTTTATTAAAGATAGGAGTATTTATAGGCTTAATAATTCCCTATATACCTTCTATAGTCTAAAAACATTCTAGCCTAGTAATAGTATTATACTAATAACTAGTATATCTTTTTTATACTTAGATAAGTACTAAATACTTAGTTATAGACTTCTTAGATTAGTTTTATATAGAGTTTAGTATTCTTTTAAACGTAAAGTTAATCTTTAAAGAGTAGTAAATTATCTAATAAGAGGTAGTATTTATTTAAAAGTTTATAACGTTCTTTCTAAAAGAAGTATAAATTATCTTCTTTTAACTTTTAAATTATATCTAAACTTATTTCTAGAATAACGTCTAACTAAATTATATTAAAAAAGGTAGACTATTCTTATAAAAAGGTCTAAATAAGTTTAGCGTTAATTTAGAGGTCTAAATAATTAAGTACTAAAAGAGTATATAAGTAGCTATTTACTTTAGCTTAATTATAGGTTTTTAAGTCTTATTTATATTAGGTTAATATCTCTACTTTTTAATTACTCTTCTTAAATATAAATTAAATCTAGAAGTTAAAGTCTAATAAAAACTCTATCTATTAGACTTACTTAGCTATAAGTAGCTTAGTTGTTATAAAGTATTCTAATAATCTATAATCTAAATATATATTAATATACTTCTAATATAATATAAGTTTAAGACGCTATTTCTTAAAAGCTTTTATAATAATAGATAGCTCTTTATTATAGATCTTTTAGTTTAATTTATAGCTAACTAGAATATATAAGTAGAATCTAATAGAGTACTAAAAGCTATTATATTATTATAAGAATATAACTACTATTACTTCTTCTAAGAAGTCTATTTCTACCTTTATATTATAATTAAGATTAAAGTAGTATAATATTTAAATTATAAGTAGTCTAGTTCTTAGTACTTTAAAGACTTCTTTATATTTAGATGTTTATAGAAACGACTTTATAAAGCGTATTATTATAGTTAGAAGTTTAGTAATTTTAGTATAACCTTTAATAAATTATCTATAGAATCCTATAAACCCTAGATAAGACTTTATACTTATTATAGTATTAGATTAGACTTAGTTTTATAAAAGCTCTACTTTTTCTTAGTTAATTTTAAGTCTTTTTATAATTAAGATAAATCCTAAGTATTTAACTCTAGTAATACTAAATTCGCTTTTCTTAATATCTATCTAAAGTCTTACTTCTTAGAGCTAATTTAGAATCTTTTTAATCTATTTCTTTTATTCTTTAATAGTATTTAAATAAATTAAAATATTATTTAAATAAGTAATATAAAAGTTATCTAAATAGTTAATTAAGACGTTGTTTATATAATATTAATAGATAGTAAAGCTATTATAGAGTCTAAAAGAGCGGACCTTATATTTATATATACTATACCTAGTTCTAAATATAGTTATTTCTTCTAAGTTAAAGTCTATTTAGATATAATAGAAAGCTTATCTAATATCTAATTTAGTAAAGATTTTAGCTATTCTTATCTTAGAAAAGAGCTTATTAATATAAGAGATTAAGTAAAGATTATTTTAGATTAGAGTGTTTAGCTTCTTATAATTAATATAGAACTATAACTTATTACTATTAGCCTTTTTAATAAAGAGTATTAGAGAGGTAAAAGAGCTATTACTATTAATAATAAACCTCTTATCTAGGTTCTTTATAAAATACTTCTTTATAGCTTTAAGCTTTATAGTTAACTATTAATATAAAGGCGAAAAGGAGTTAGAAAGTAGCTTATTTAAAGTAATCTTATAGTTATATTTATAATAAGAAAGAAGCTTATTAGAAGCTACTTTTAAAAACACGTCTTTATAAAATAAGTAATATTTTAAGAGTTAAGCCTATATTAGAGCTCTTATCTTATTATTATCTTAGAGAAAAGCTAATCTTTTATTAATAATCTAATCTAGCTTATAGAGGCTTATTATATAAAATTCTAAAGTAAGTTATTTTATATTATAATATATTATATTTATACTTATTTTATAGATAAAAGAGTATAGAGTCTAGCCTTTTAAGACTATACTAGTAGTTTATAGAGGCTTTAGACTAAAGTTAGATATTAAAATTTTAAGAGGTATTATTATAGATAGAAATAATAACTTAGCTATATTTATAAGTCTACTCTTTTTATATTTTTCTTATTATTAAATAGTATATTCCTTTTAATTTATATCTAACTAGTAATTTAAAAAGAGTTTCTAGTTCTAGTTAGAAAGAGAAAGTAAAATTTCCTTACTATAGTAGAGAGTTAGAGAGTATTTGACTAGCTAAGTAATCTAGTTTTTTAAGAGATTAAGGAGAATTTTAAAATAGTTTAACTATATATTACTAATAATTAGGTCTTATTATCTAAAGTCTAGGATAATAAAGAGGTAGTTATAGATATAACGTTTATCTATATTTAGATATAGTTAAATAAACTAAGTTATCTAGCTTTTAATACTATTATTATATCTATAAATAGATACTAAATAAAGTAGTTTCTAGATTTATAAACCTATTACTTTTAATAATTATAAAGCTAGAGGTCGATTTAGAAATAGGTACCTATTTACTCCTATATCTACTAAAGCTTATATTTTAATACTATATCTCTATATACTAAGAGTAGTATTTATAAGGAATTGTTTTCCTCTTATAAGCTTAGAAAGGTTAAGTCTAGCTAGATTATATTTATATAAGTCTAGGAAGGTATTTTTATCTAGGCCTCTTTATTTTCCTTCTAACTTAGGTTAAAGTTAGAATACTTTTTAAATAGTTATTCTTTCTTAGATTAATTCTTTATTTTATTAATACTAGGTAAATTAGAATAGTTAAGCTTAATATACCTAGGTTTCTTATAATTATAATACTTTATACTAGTAAGGAATTAGTCTATAAATAAAGTCTTTAATCTTTTACTAGTAGAAGAGAGCTTAGGAGTTTATAAAGTTTTTTAAGAAGTAGAATAAAGTTTATATAAAGGTAGTAAGAGTTTAGTTACTAAACTAGAAGAGAATTAGTTAATATTAGGCTTTTAGTATAATAAGCTTATTATAACTAGTTTTTCTATACTTGTTATACTAGTTATATATAACTTAGTATTATAACTATCTTATTAAAGTTAGTATTCTAATATCTCTTACTATTAACTAATTAGGTTTAGAACTAAGGTGTAAGCTTCTCTTATATATAGTAGAATTTATCTTACTCTAATACTTCTCTAAGTATTACTATATTTAAAAAGTAATTTTTAAATTTTATAAAACTTTCTTCTATATAACTCTTCTATTCTATTTAAAGAGACTAAAAGGCGTTCTAAGTATTCTCCTTCTTATAACTGGTTAGATAGTAAGTATTAAGAAGTTTAATTATTTCTTTATAATCTTTAAATATTATCTTACTTATATTAGACTTATATTAGAGCTTTAAGTAGTTCTAAGCAAGTTTCGTTATCGTCTTCTAAATAAGAGCTTTATAAGTTAAAAGCGTCTAATAATAGTTAGTATTTATATAGAGTTAATTATATATTAATATTCTCTATTACTTATATATAAGTAAAATACTATTATCTAAAAGTTTAATTTTCTTTATAATCTTACTTTTAATAGGTTAAAAGGCTTTTAAGGTACTTTTAAGTTATAAGTATAGAGTAGATTATTATAAGAAAGGAATATTAAAAGTAGAGTCTTACTTTTAATAAGGGTTTAAAGAGATAGAAGGAGGTATTTATATAGGTTAAATAGAACTTAGACTTTAGTTATTATTTAGTAGTTATTAACTAATTTACTATACTAGGTCTAATAATTAGATAATCTAATTATCTTACTCTAAAATTCTCTATTCTTTTTCTTAATCCTTAGCCTCTATAGCTTAGATTATACTCTATATCTCGTCTATATTAGAGAAGTCTTATTAATCTCTCTAGCTTCTAAGTACTAAGCCTTTACCTTTGTTATTCTTAGGCTTCTTAGTATTCTTAGAAGTATAGTACTAAGTCTAGGACCTTTTAGTAAGAGCTTAACTTTATTCTCTAAAAAGAGACTCTATACTTAGAAGTAGAGTATAAGAGAGACTAGAGGTTACTCTAGATTCTAATATATTAAATATTAAATTAGAAGAGAGAGAGATAGGATTAGATTTAGAAGCCTTCTAGATAACTATTATAAGTTAACTTATTTACTAAATCTAGAGTTATTAGAACTCTTAAGAATACTTAGTATATTCTAATCTCTTAATATATTTATAACACGATTTTCATTAGCTATCTATATAAATACTAAACCCTAGTATTACTAGCTATCTAAGTAGTCTCTAATTACCTAGCTATATAAGAATACTATTATAATATTCTAAATCAAGAGTAAATCGACTTCTAAATAAAGAGTAATAATAAGCTTAAAAGAGATATTATTAAGACTATTACTAGTAAAGAAGAGTTATTATTTTTATATAATAATACGAAATATATATAACTATAGTAGAGATATATAAGAGTATATATAGTAGAATAATATATATAGATACTAGGTACTAATATAGAAGAAAATAATAACTATCTCTCTTCTATACTAAATATAAACGTCTATATATAAGAGGTTAGAAGCTTCTAAGT